>KN884027.1:0-33618 GCA_000934455.1 Apostichopus parvimensis
ATCTTCAATCTCTACTGCAAGTAGCAATTTGTAACACCCATTGCGTTGTGCTTTGTTTTGTCAAACACAATGAATGATATGGAATGCACAATTTGGTCACTTTCTTGTTGACAGTTCGCAGTCAGTATTACCATGTTGAAAGTCACCTTGATACGACATAGGCCTACTAACAATCAAATGCAAGTTAGTGAAAATACTGATATAAAGCGGAAGACTCTAGTACACGTAACCTAACTTGGCTTACCGTTGGTGTTACCTGTACCTGTCTGATCTAAGTTATACTGTTGGCGGTTATTGGCCTTTTACTAGGATTAAGCCTAGGTTACTAAGTTGTGGCATAGGCAAACACATGAAATGATGAAGGCCAGTTTACAAAACAACCGAAAATGTTGCATAAAACACTCAGTCTCAATCCATATGGTCTCCAATTGATGTTGATATGCTTCATATTACGGTATTCTGCAGCGCAAACGGGAACATGCGGACGAAGAGGTATTTCTGATTCTGAAAGAGATTATATAAAATGAGGTATATTTAGCGTTAGTGTATGATAACAGAATAGGCTAGCCCTGTGGCTGAAATGCTGTGCCTATGCTTTTATAGCACAGTGGCTTTGAGTCAGAACATTTCCACCCTAAGTCAACTACAATAATGACCATCGCCTGGAAGTTCGAAGACATACGCTGAATAACACACTGACACTTAATTAAACCTAGTTACGGGGTTTCTCTTCAAACGCCCTAACTTTACTTTTAATGTTTGGATCACATGTTGACATTACTTATGATACATACGCTACATTCCATTGGGTTCGTGTTTACGTTATCTAAGATTCGTGAGACGTTCTATTGAAATCGGAATTCGTTTCGTGGAATGGGTTTGCTAAAATCAACTTCACGACGCGAGTTCACGCGTCTTGAATGAATATACGCTAAACAGCATAGTCCGCAGTATGATATATTTCCGTCACTATATTGCCTATAGGCCGACAGCACATGTTTGAAGCACCCTGTACGAAACGTTCACTGTGCGATGTTATCGATTAATGCGTTCACAGAATAATTCGAACAAACATCGATAGCAGATCATACAATCATAACAAATTAGTGTGCTAAGTATGTCTAAACCAGTTCCAAAGATACGAAAAGCCTCGGGTAATTTTGAACGGGTAGGCCTATATCTTCGTTGCAACGGATGGATGCATACATTTTGGTAATCTCGAAGTAACGGTTTCTATGGTGATGACGTAACGTTTCCGACCATTCATGAGCGACTATTTACACACAGTTGTACAAACCTGTTTGCAAAACAAATTCCTTATCCGGCCGGTTCATAGGCGGGTTTTTCATCTAAATGTGAGTTAAAATGTTGAATTGGAAGCCACCCGACGTGTAAGTTGTAATCATATGCCCTTGCGGGCATCTCCCACATTTGTGATCGCTTAAGCGTCGTAAAAATAACAGCTAATTATTATTATTATTATAAAGTAAAATATCACCAACCAGCAATTGCTTGGTTTATAATAATTAATGCCTTTTAATTGAATCAATTAAGTCTACATTAAGTGTGTCAACTGAGTTTTAACCAACGTAACAAGAAGAGATAATTCACACTACATAACGGCGCTAGTTTAAAACTCAACGCTATTTTGATAGAAACTACACTTTCCTTCCAAAGCATCCATACATTCATAGTTCTGGTTGGCCGACCCTCTTCGCATTCCCCCGGTTCTTTTCCGACATCATATTGGCACACATTTTCCATAGACGATGCCCGGTCAGTACCATTACATGTAGGGATGAGGAATTTTCACTACCACATTTAATGTGGCAACATGCATGTTATTGTCGCGTCATACTTTCACCTACATACAAGTACAGTGGAAATGTAATACATTCGTATTAATTCTAACGAGAGTCGACGCACGGAATACAACATAGAGTGTTATGTGGCTGTTACAACTCGTATAACAGCTGCGTGAATCCACTTCATTATAGCGACATGCGACCTTCGCTGCAATTAGCAAATTGTAGCACCCAGTTGTTTGTTGCCCTTACTTCATTTACACTATTCATTGTGATGTGGTACGTACGTAGGTCTACCTGGAGTTACTTGTACCTCAGTGTAGTGTGCACTGTGTACCGAAGATTAGGCCATTTTACATTACAAGGCCAGCAGTCTACCAAAATGCTGTGCTGGACACTTCTCGGTCTCCGATTGACTCTGATCTGTTTCATTTTAGTATCGTTACATTATTCTGGAGCTCAAACTGGAACATGTGGACGAAAAGGTAAGTGCTACAGTACTTCTCAAAGTGAGAGTAGGCCTAGGCCAATGTAACTTGTAAGAAGCGATAGAAAAGTTAGTGCCAGTGGGTGCTAACTTAAGGCAGGTAGACTAATGGTAATTGAGTTACTTGATGAGCCGAATCCTAGCCTATGTGTCAGAAGGCCTAGATTTATTTCCCCTTCCAATCCTGTAGCCCTATGGTCATTTAAGCTCTAAGCCTATGGCAGAAAATGTTTCCATGGGAAACAACTTCATAAACATGGGAAAACTTCCTGATAAATAATATGTTCAGCAGAACACTTTCAACAGGGTGACATAATGTTAGATATAAGCACAACCTATGACAAAACATGGATGTATCAGTGCCATGGTGAATGTCAAGTTGCAAGCTGCAAAGTGTGCCGTTATTGACATAGATATATGACAGTCATTTGTAATGTTTGGTACAGGGTCAATTAATGTAGCCTATTTACACTTCTCAATTTGATAGAAAGCCAACTTGCAATGCAAACCCAAACGAGGATACGCTTTAGGTGAGAATCATGTAGGCTATAATTAATGTTTTGGAGTTTGTGGTTTTACTACATTTGAAAGGTTTAATTGGGTCTGAATACAACCAAATGACATGCATTTTCAGCATGTGTTATTTACATATGATCGAGCTGGTCCCCAATCGAGACCCAGTATTTGAGACCAGAAGGGTTCGAGACAGACCAAAGCAGTTCAAGACCAACATAAAGAGGTATTTAGACAGATCAGTCTGGAGACCTAAGTCTGTAGAACACTGTCCATTGTGACGCCCTTCTGTAGCATTAATCTCCACAGTCTAGTAATACTATCATCTCACTTTCATCAAGACAGATCAGTCTGGAAACCTTCCGTACAACTAAGCTTGCGCTTGAAACCGGTTTTAGTACCGAAACCGGTTTTTGCCGACCGAATTTTGGTACTATATTTTATTTTAAGAAAACTGTTAATCGAATTGGAAATATAGGAAACAAACAAAGATGTGGCTGCTATCTATCATTTGTTTACTTTGGTTTCACCTCTTTAAGGTTCTTTTTGCAATATGACAGTTAGTTGCAGCAAGAAAAGTTTTGTACTAGACGACATTGTCAGTTACGGTTGGCACACGTCATACAGTGTACTTGCATATTGTTATGCAATTTTTTTGCGATCTCCAATTGGCCATAATAGGGTTAACACTCGGCCCAAGTCTCCAAAAATTCTAACCTACTTGTGAAGGGCAGCACCTGAACTCCCTAGCCAGAAAATAAAAATTGGTTCATCGTGAATCGCACACCTGTGAATCTGTAATCTTTTTCCACCCAGCTACACCGTATACATACAGTACCTTTCTCAGGAATATTAATAACTGTCTTAATAGCGTGGATGGTGGGTAGACCAAGTGATTGTATTTTCATGGGATGGGTATTAAAATAACATCTACGTTTCAGGAAGATTCTCCATCTGGCGCAATTTTTTATTTTTTTTTATTTTATCCTCAATAGCAGGTTAAACAGTAAACACCCACTGAGCAAACCCTTCCTTAGTTAAAATAAATTCTTAGATGATTTTTAGTAAAGATTTACATGTGCTGTCATTTTACGTGTAGTGTTCTTGCTGACAAGATCATCGGGTGATCGGGATGACCATTAATGTATTTTATTTTTCTGAACACGAACTTGAACGTGAACTCCGTGAGGTGTAGTAAAAACAAGACAAACGGAACGTGTACTTGATGTTTACCCATGAGCAAACATTAAATCACAACACATCGGTTCTTATCGCTGTTTTTACTTTAGCTAAGTTTACATGGATATGAAAAGAGAATCATGAAGACAGTACTAACATTTCTTGAATGTATTCTCTTTATATTTACCCTTTACTACGATCGAACTAGAAAATATGCATCTTAGCCATTGCGACACCTGTGAGATTTCAATGTTTTCAATGCAATTCGGGAGGGGGGAAAAATGCTTTTATCAGCCAGATTCGTATTTTTTCATGGAAAAAAACAGTTTTTAGTTTTCACGTAACCGTGCACACTTACGTACAACACTGCCTATTGTGACAATCCTCTGTACAGTTTATCTCCATAATCTAGTAATACTATCACCTCCCTTTCATCAGGTTTCTCATTGTTTGAGTGCACACATATTATAGCCTAAGTACAAACTTCACTATCTCTACACAGGACAGTAACATCACCAGTAGTTGCATTTAAACAACAAACTTTGTATTCATTGAGTACTATAGGTGCAAGAATGTTTGCAAACAATGGTAAAGGATTATTAGCCAATCAAATCACAAGAAAAGCATCCTTGACTATTTTCAGCATGAAAAACTCTGTAATGGGAGTGTTGTTAACACTGTAGTTTGCATTGATTGTTATGATTGATTTGTTTTCAAACAAATTCAATCATGTGTACAAAGGATTGGAAGAAATGTTGGTTTTTTTGAGTAGTTGCGGTTTTTTAAAAAGAAAGAAAGACATTTAAGAAGTGTTTTTGATGCTATCCATGGGCCTATTTGTGAGTGTGTGTAATTGGAGTTCCCGAAAAAAACATAGTATGTGTCAGCAGGACGCAAGCAAAAAGCTAAAAGATTGTGTCCCAGACACAGAATCCTGCGTAGCAACAAAGCTGAAGTGACTTGAGGATATAAAAAATATGAAGCGTTCTTATTTTTTGAGGATTTCATTACCTGACACGGCTAACTAGGGCACACTCAGTTGCGTTTCCAGGTAATCGGCTGTAGTGTAGAGTTTACATTTGCATATGCTTCCTTGATGCAGTCCCTTTAATATATGAATATTAATGAGTTACTTTGCATATTTTATTGTGTTAGTTATAGAGATCTCTGAACATCGTATGAGTCTTTGTGACAGCCATTGTTACCAAGAATAATCTAAAAGACTGAGGACAGTATACAATATATTTAACCCTGTGTAAATTGTACATTTTTCCATATCTTTAACTTTAAGCATCTTAATTTGCACTACCATACTTTTAGAAGAAAACCAAAATGCGATAGTAGCTGCAATATACACAGTTTACATGCATGCAAATTACACTTTTTCACTACATGGCGTTTATTCATTATGCGTTTTTTATTTTATAAGCATTAAATATAACAAGTGTAATTTCCTGTCTTGAAGTGTACTTGTATAGGATTACTGTACTGATGGTTGGAAAGTCCTACAAAGAGACTATTACACTACGGTTACGTTGTCTTCCAGTCAATTCAAATTTGAGTATTCTGTGGCTGGATCTACTGTAAATCTGTTCATTTTAAGTGACCTTCAGTAAATAATGTTAAAGTATTTGACCGATTGAGAAATTATGAAAGTAGCTTGGTTAGAAACTAGAGTGTAGACTCGTCAGGGTAAATGTTCTCTGGTAGTGAACATCATTCACCGAGATGACCAAATTTCTGTTGGGACAACCAATATCAGCTATAGGTCTTGTCCGCGGGACAACTAGTTGTTAACAATAAAGTCGCTTTGCATTGGAAATATGCCCATGTGTTTAAATTACGGATGCTATCACCCCAAAAATGGTGTTCTGTTCACCAACCTACTGTACACATCTCTCCTTCTAAGTGTACATCCAACAGTATCGTATACGGGTCAATGTTAGTTTTTCAGACCCAATTTGCTGTTTAGACAAAAAAAGGCCTAGTTGTCCAAGGGCCTACAGAAAAAATCCTTAAAAATTTGCCCTGCTGATCTTCCTTTGGATGAATTTGTCACAGCCAGTCTTGTGTACAAGTACAAATAGATCCCATGAAAATTCCATACTGTACGTAGGTGGCAAAAAAGCTACAAAGTTTTTCCAAATTTCTTTCCATTCTTAATGTGCAAAATATCAGCTCGTTAAATCAATCATGCAATCACTTGTTGCTAAACAAATGAAATTTGTCAGTGCAAGATGTGTTGATCACCTACTGATTCCAGTGATATTTCAGTGGGACAAGACTTGCACTAATTAACAGTGAAATGTTACTAGCTTTGAAACGTGTGCAAAACTCTTATCTTAGAATGCTTTTACACTAGATCCCGAAATATTGTTTCCAACGACTATAAAGAAATATGCCAATAAATTTAATAAATTTAATAAAATAGATTGACTATGGTGCCGGACAGACAGTTTTGTAGTGGCTGAATGAACGAAGCCATAGTTGATGAAACTGAGCTACATATATAGAAATTTATTTAAATCATAATTATAGCTCATAGACAATGAAATCAGTTAAGCTGTACTGTTGAAAAAATGGTCCAGACCAATACGAGAACTTTAAACAAAACAATTGAAAGGACGAAAACTGAACCAAATTGTCAAAATCCCATTGCTATAGCATTTTTTATTTTTTAAGTTAATACGAATTGTAAAGTTGATATGGCAAAATACAATTTTTTTAATTATTAAGAAGTATACACCTATAGGCAGTATGAGAACAGAGCACACATAGCAGCTAAAAGTATTGTGACTTTCTCATACCGGGGGGGCAGGGGCAGGCAATGGGGTGGTCACCCCCCCAAAAAAAAAACAATGAGAGAAAAGAGAAAAGGGGGGACCTTGAGCGGGAGAATTTGGAGAAAGACATGGGAGAGACGTGGGAGAGATATCACACAAAGTGTTGAAATTGCCTCTCCCCCTCCCTTGCCCTTTTCCCCCTCCCCCCTCCAGATGAAGAGGTCTGGTTATGCTACTGTTTAAATCATGTACTTGCATTTGGAAACCTTAAGTTACATCCAGCATGACAAATTTACAAGCTATAGGCATTGTGTACAGAATACATGGATGAAAACTCTGTGTGAACTTTCTGTGTTAAGAAGAACCTGAATATAGAGATATCTGCAATTTATATTTCATCATGATCAGAAATTTTTTATTTTTTTAGATAAGGTTCAGATGACTGTAATGTCATTCAAGTCAAACGATGCTGGATCTGTTTCTACTCAGCCTCTTCCTCACTTTGAGTGTTATCTTGGAGCAGGAGATGATGATTCAGCTGTGACTTCAATTAGAGCTTATGACACAAGAAGTAACAATGATAACAGAGGTCATCCTGTCTCCGCAGTGAGTGGTACCATGATCTCAGACCTTCCTGCAGACACAGCTGGATATTCTTTTTCCATTAACAGTACTGTAACCATTGCATTTGGTGCTTTCAATTGTACAGCAATGAAGGCTGATAGAGAGGATACTACCATCATGACTATCTTCCTGCATGCTGATGGTGAGTTTAGTAAATTAAGCTCAAATTCAAAAGTTATGTTCAAAAATTGACAGTGTTTTTGTAACAATTAATTTGTTTCAACCCTATGTATGTAAGTGTATGTATATACCCTACAAAAATTATACAACCTATTAAAACAGTTAAGTCTAAAGTTAATACCACAGAATGATCACACTCATAGTATCGTAGCTAATTGATGGAGTGCAGCAGCAATGCAGTGATGGAATCAGTGAAAAAATATGGGGCAAAATTAGTTTGCATAAATAGTATAGCAGTGAACTGAAAAAGGTACTAAAATATAGGGAAATATATATGGAAATCACTTATACATTGGCAATAGCCATTCGTTTTATACGTGATCTTGCAGAGGCACCGTTTGTTCGCGAGAGCTGCCAAGAAGTTTGTCTGGAAGCCATGCTGATTATCACCAGCTGTGCATTATCTGCCAATACAATATCTCCCATTCAAGCTACGAGCACTCTCGATGGTTAGACCGTCTTGGTACACATCCTTGTCTACGTGTAAACACTGTAAACAGAAACACTACTAAAACATACAGTATAGCTGTTGATAACCGACACAGAGTCTGAACGAAAAAATAATTAACAATAACCCTCAAATGTGTTCAAAGTTGAAAATATACTCTACCATCGTCGATGACAGAGCATGAACAAAAACAATTTTGCCTTTTTGTGTGTGTGTTGTTGCTCAGCATGTCTACTTAGCCGAATTAAATGTATAGCAAAAATAAATCAAACATGGACATCTCAAAACTAATCTCTCTCCTCTCCCTACAGCCTGATCACACATGCAAAAGCTCTACTGTTTATTGTGATTTCATGTGCTTAGCAAATTCACCGATGACTTGCCCTTTGTCAGTTCTTCTTATGCACAGTACCAGCAGTAGGCCAATGCTGTAAACTATATGAGTCCTTCATCTACATGGACCTTCATCATATAATGTAGCTATATACTGTATGACAATACTTGCACTTAAAACAAAATTTGTAATCTTCAGTTTTGTTTATTTGTTAATCCAACTGCTTATAAATCATGTAGCAACTGCTGCAATACTAAATTTCGTGGGAGCGTTCGTGGCTTTCAATTGGGGTTTCCCAAGTTCAGAAACATTGTCAATGAACTTCTTAGTAACTTTCTAGCAACTTGCTATGTGCAGACCTCGTACATACAGTATGTAAATAATTTGTAATAAACACTCTGCACACACTGATAGAATCTCAGAAAGTTGCCATGGAAAGTCAAATGTCACACTTTCATCACTTTCATTACTCTATGAAATTTCATTAAATGGGTACATTACTCATAAATCAGGCAACTGAAGTCTGATAGCCACTGAAGAAGCGGAGCCAGATAGATGTGTTCAATAAGGATTTGAAATATACCTGTAATGTCAAAAACAACAGTTTTGTTTTGGAGTAACAATCAAGTTTATTATTTCACATATCAAATTTCACAGGAAAAACAAACTTTGCTGACACAACAAGCAATACAAGTATCACACTGTGAATGATGTGACTGCAGCTCTCGATTCATGAACACTGTAGCATCCTTCAAACTCACTCACCGTTTTGGAATGTATACTTCTAAATTTCCTGTAAACCTTTATAATCACACCTTTAGAAATTCAACACAATAAATGTGCAATCTTGACATTACCCCAGCCATATTGAAAAAGTTTTATATTTTTTTGATTAAGTCAACCAATATATTTTTATTCTGCACATTTCCAATATTGTTATTATTTAAATCTGAATGATTTACCCAGATAGACAACCCTCTTTCTGAAAGTCTTTCTGACTAGCTATTATTATGATTTATTATGAAAAATGTAAACACTACAATACCCTAGGGTTTAATTCTCCTTTAATTTTGTTTGGTTTGCTGCCAATTTCCTGATAATTACTGTATTAAATGTAAACATGAAATGAACTTGAAACATGATCACAACCAATCTGTTATGACATAAAATTTGGAACACAGAATAATATAGCATATAAATGTACACAAACCATAAAATGTGAAAATTGTCAAGTATATGAATCATCAAATCTTTCATATTTACAGCTTATGTTGTTCCAGTCAATAGACAGTTTACTCAGACAGTTAATGCAGGAGATCCTGGTGTCCTGATAGCCATGGAGTGGTATGATGTGGGTGATGATTACAGATGGAGAATCAATGGTTCAGATATTTTAAGAGATAGGGATGGAGAAAATGATTTCATCATAAACAGAGAAGCTTCTACTGGTGATAATGGTCTCTATGAGTGTCATATTAACCGTCGAAGAGATGAGGCTCGCCATGGATTGAATAGATTGATTGTCCGTGGTAAGAATAATGTACTTCTTTTACTTACTAGCAGCCTGTATTGAGTACATTAGTGCAGGTGGTATGATGTTTGATTTCCACCCAGCAATAGTGCATCAGTTTTAACTAATGTATTGATTGCAGCTACGTATTGATCTGAATAGCTAATCCACTTGGCCCCAGTATGCTTTTTGGAAGGTAGAAGGTGTTAAAAGTCTTGACAACTTTGTTGATGTTGCATGAAGATTATAGAAAGCTTGTAAATTAACGTTAATGAATGGAAGTCAGATGGAATCTCTTTCAAGTTCCTAACCTCATCCCTTAATTGTATCAATGTATCTTGGGAGTAAGATATTTTGTAGTTGTATGTCATTGGATCCTGTTATGGCCCTTGTAGTTGCTTTAGCAATGGTTGCTATGGTAAAGTTTATGTTCTGGAGTAGCAAGTATTGAGGGGTGACCCATGATATGGTGTCTGAGGTGTGACCTGAAGTCCATTATCTGGAATGGGGTAAAATTTGGCTATTTGTGTGTGTGTGTCTGTGACATCTGCCAGTCGTATAAAAAAAGCTGGACGATTTCTTCAAGCTTGGTAGGCATGTGTCCCATTGATGGGAACTTGCAGGTCTCTGAGAGCAAATTGAGTCAAATTAAGTAGAAAGTGAAAATTTTCTTTCGTAATAGATCCAAGTGGGAACACTGAATCGACATGCAATCTTCACATGTACACATGTGTGTTGCAAGTTCTATTAAATATTCCAGTTTCAGGATTAAAGGTCAAATGTATAATTTTAATGCAAATTTGTGTCGAAACCCCTTTCTAAACAGCTATTCCAATTTTCTCCAAATTTAAAAGGAAAGTGCCCCATGACATTCTCTGGGAGTGTCTGGGAGTGACTGTGAGATCTTTAGTGCCTGGGAGATCTTCAGAATGAAACAATGACTTTCTGCAACTTAACGCAAAGGGGAAGCACTGAATTGACTCTCCTCAACAACTCAACCAATAACCTTCAAATTTGGTACGAATAATTGCCCCATGATAGGACTTAGTCCTTGAAGAAATTTCAAATGAAAGTTCAGAAGCAGCAGTTTGATATAAATACAAGGTCATACATAATCATCAACATTGGTTGAATTCTGACTTATTAAACAAACTGATGCCTGCATCGCAGCTTAGTTGCACTATAAGGTTATATGTAGCTATCCCAGTGGTGACAATTAACATAAGTCCTGCTGTTGGTGTTAACACAGGACAAGATCAGAAGTATCATAAAGCTGGGTAATATTTTTTTTAATTTCTTAGTAGGTTTATAAAGTCCTTGAAGCTTGAGATGACAAGTTAAATTACAAATATTTTAGTCTTTATCACCAATATTTTTATGTACATTGGTCAATCCATGTCAAACAAACAAAAGGCATGCGGGGTCCAGGTATGGCTAATCTTGATAAATAATGCATTAAATCAATAAACAAAAGAAATAACCGCAACTATATCCCTTCTCCGCTTCCATCCTTACCCGACCGCCTCCAAAAAAAAGGCCCGCCTACCCCCCCCCCACCCAAAAAAAATAATGAACGATCACAGGATATCACATGCTACCACTCTTGTATAATTTCCGCCAATATGTTCTCCTTGGTTTTCCTTTCTTTGAACAGCTTGTGGTTCTGGTAAATGGGGTCCACCAGGATGTACCGGTATTTGTGACAATTGTTACAATGGAGGAGTTTGTGATGATGGAACTGGGAGATGTATCTGTGCCCCGGGATTCATGGGACAAAACTGTCTGACAGGTTTGTACAGATGTCTGTGAACTTCTTCTTTTGAGGTTTTGTTTGCATGACAGTGAGAGGCCATGTGGGACACTATGTTAGTTATTCCTCCTCTTCCCATACCTCCAAGGAAAACTAAGTAATATAGTTTGTAATAGTTATGAAAAGCATCCACCAACTTGGGAGTTTTTATCCCAGCTTTTGATAGTATTGTTCTCAATAGATCATCCAATAACAATTTTCGGGGTAAAAGTTAACATAAATTTGGTTCCCAGGTAATCTTGTAATTGACTTACTGTAGTCCTTAAACTTGTACTGTAGCACCTTGCATTTATCATCTTTTATGCCCAAATCAATGTTTAAAGGCATAGCTCTCCATTGATACCACTACATTTAGATTTAATGACATCTACACAAACCAAGCCACATTTTACTAAATAGATGCTGCTGAAATATGGATATGAATGAGAGGAACAGTAGCTACATTTCATCTTTTGGAAACAAACCAGCTGCTGCAATAGCCAGCATTGTCTCACATTATTCATATGAGAGGAAGCAGTATATGAATAAGTGACTCTACACTGCCGTTCCAATCACTTATGAAAGGACACTTTTTATTAAAGTGGCTGTGTATATACAGTATATAGTGTGTACTATCATGGTGGTGTCACAGGTAGCACATGTGAGTTGATAAATATCTCTCTTGACACACAGTAGAACAACATGGATTACATTTTTTTAAACTATAAAATGTGGTTTTCTTTATTTCAGTCTTAAAATGCTGATTAATTTTGCATTGAATGTAAAAAACTGCAAAGACTATTTTCTTTCAGGGTGTGGTCCTGACAAGTTTGGCTTTTCTTGTGAGTTTGAGTGTTTCATTGGAAATGAAGCGGCTGATGATGGTTGCCGAGGGAGACTGTTTTGTCTCATAGATCCTTTTGGTTGCAGATGTAACTCTGGATTCAAAGAGCTTAATTGTTCAGTGGGTGAGTATTTTGTTGATGCTTATTTGTTCTTGGGAGTGATTTTCAATCATTCTAGAGGCTGCAAATGTGAGCCATGGTAGTTAGATTGAGAAAGAATAACCTTATTGCTATGAGCCATGGACAGCTGAACCTGTAATTTTCACCATTTGTCGAAATTGGAGGTTATCTGGATGTAAAATTTGTTTTAAAACGTGCAAATAGTTCATAGTTCAGTACATGTTTCAGTATGTGAATCAAGTGCAGTGTAGTGTACTGCGTAGTGTTTCAGCATGTACACTTATTCGTGTATAGACAATTTTGTGCTATAACAGTATTGGATACAATTCATTTCCTTTGCCTATCAAATCAGTGCTGCAGTATAGAAACACATGTTGAGAAAATTTAGAGTATATTAACAGAATTCATATAATCATAATAACAAGTATACCATGTATATATGATGAAGCGTTGACATTGTCACTGCATGGAAGGAAACCAGTGAGGAAGTTTCAAAGAAACTAAAATTCAAGCAATTTTCTGGCTACCATTAAAAGTATTAGTATTTTAGTGTAAATTATTACACGATAATATGAATGGTTGGTTGAAATTGGTTCAGGGAAATGCAGAGTCTTATCACAGCTTAAATCTTAGTGTTGGTACCTGTCCCAATTCTGGTCTTGTTTTTACCAATAGCTGCATTTTAAAGATATATTCCTTCAAAACGCAGCTTAATTTACTTTATCAGCTGTGTCCAATTGTCTTTGTGACATAGTTTTGTTGCAGCATGAAAATTCAATTTTTGTCAAGTAAATTGATACAATTGAAGGGATAGCAAATATTCGTTGCATTGAAAAGGATATGGCTATAATCAAAGTCATACTATAATCATAACATTAGATCATATTGTGTTTTGCTCTAGTTCTCTCTCCTTTTGCACAGACATTCAATTTTTGTGATCATACCAATAATTTCTATGAGCCAAATCTAATGAAGTGTAAAAGAGCTAACAATCAAGTCTTATATCGTTTTGTTTACAGAGTGTGAACCAGGTAAATATGGGGCTGGCTGTTTACAAGATTGTCACTGTCAGAATCAAGGCAGCTGTAACAGATTCACAGGTGAATGTGACACTGGAGGCTGCCAAGCTGAATGGAGTGGGAATAATTGTCAAAGTAAGTTGGATGATTTCATTGGAATTATCAGTTAGCTCATGTTTTATAAGGTACATGATAAATACAACTGTTTCATGATATTTATGTATGTATAGAGCAAGGATTACACATATTTAGTTTATCAAGGAGCTGCTGTAAAATGTCCACCTGTTAGTTTATTTTTGTGTGGTTATATACCTTCACACATTTCATTAAAGAGGGTTTAAATGTATACTAACCGCTTTGCATTGCTTTTACTCAGACTGACTACCAGCAGTTGAAACTTGTATTTCCTCCTTCATTTTCTTATATAGTTTGTATACAGTCTGTTAAAGCACACACTATAGAATTGTACACACTATAGTTACTCAGTGCATTCAGTGTATACCTTCGTCACGGAATGGTGATTACATTGAATGAATTTGACCCCAGATTGACAAAAAAAAAGTTCACTCACAAGAGTTATTTGTCAGAAACTTACCAAGGTAAATATATGTATATAATAAGGAAGTTAATAATAGGATATTCCAAAGGCCAAGGTGATTGCATGTTTAACAAAAAATACTAGAAAATCATTGTCTGCACCTCTGAATTAAAACCGCATCATCATAGCACCTTGTATGTTGAATATTTTCAATTAATTTTAAGTTGTTGATATTTTCCCAATGCAGAATGAATGTCAGCATGTCAATTGAGCTGAATAATATTTAATCACTTATCCACAGAGGTAAAAAATATTTCCACAAAACATTGAATTGTTCAATGAATTTTACAGACAATATTTACAACTGAGCAAATATTCCAAATGCGTCACATGTTAAGAGTAACTCAACATTAAGCTTATAATAGCGTATAAGTAAAAGTCCTTTTTTTCGTTGCTTTCTTTAAACTACCTAGATAGATCTAAATGGTAATGAACTGTTGAAAACGTTTCCCACATATGATATAGGATTTGTTTCGTTCACTTGCTGTTTTGAAAACTTAACAAAGAATTTAATTTCCATTTGAAAACCACAGTCAATGAAGTTGCATATTACAACCAACAGACCCTCAGTGAAACCTTCAAAACCTTTAAAAAACTTTATTTAAAAAACAGCGTTTTATTTTTTTTAAATATTCTTTAAAACCTTTATTTTTATTTTAACTTTCAATTTTTTTTGGAAAGATTTAGAGCTTTAAAAACCTTTATTTAAAAAAGGGCTCTCTAATTTTTGTAAATATTCTTTAAAACCATTATTTTTATATTTATTACAAATTGTTTGTAAAGATTTAGTTTAGAGTAGAATATTATGTTCAGTCATGCTAACTATTGGCCATTAAGTTTTGTGGACAGCCAGGCATGATTCTTTTAGTGATGCAAAACAGACTCACAAACAACAGACTAACAAACAACATTTAATGTACGTCAGGAATTTTAAATAAGGGCCAAAGATGATGTAAAAATGGTCATAGATGGTGAGAATGTTACAAATTAGCTTCATTTTGGACCTTTACAATTCTTTATTTTCATGTTTGAAGCCTTTGGTGTCCTTTATATTTTCATTTACAAGCATTAAAACAACCTTTATTTTGTTGAAGAGCTGCTGGGAGGTCTGAACCGAGAATTTAACATGAGGAGTTTGTAATGTAATGGGATTTAGGTTTATTCAAGAAAAAAGTAGTGCATGCTTTTAGATTTAGGGGTTCTGAATAGCCAGTTTGTAAAGATTCTTGGTCATCTCATGATAGATTCGGCATAAATTGTCTAGTGCTATTGTGGCCTTGCGCCTGCGACGCAATATGATCAATTCCATGTGTTTTGAAAGATTGTCCTCTTGTAATCTTTTTTGCAAAGATTTCAGAATTTCTTCTCAAACAAAGATTAACAATGTGTAAAAGAATGGCTAGATATGGGCACAAAGTCTGTAGGCAAGTAACAACTAGTGGTTTGGTACATTATTTTGCAGTGAGACAATTTAAAGAGAATATCCAAAGCAGGTCTGGAGTAACATCATTATTCTCTGCATAGTAGAGTCAAGTTGCTAATGTTAGGTTGGACATTATTTGATACAAATAGATAGGTGCAGTTATCATGCATGATTATGATATCTGTGTGACATATTTCACTTAAGTTTATTTTCTTTTCCTTTAGTGCTTACAGTTTAAGTATATTCCCCAAAAGATCATTTTATGAGGGACATTTTGACGCCATGGCCTGTATTTCCTGCTATATAACATGTAAAGTTAGATTACTTTTCTATTGGAGTTTGTACTACAGCAAAGTACAGAGATTAAATTGGCATTGTCAATTGTAGGGGGGGGTAAGTTCAGTTGGTGAATAGCTTTTTGCTGTGTGAGCCATTTTATATATTGAGTGATTTCAAAGAATTTATTGTCAAGACCTGATAACTTGTATACATATACTTAGCAATCCATATCTGTGTATTGATGGTTTGTTAAGTCCATTTAGTGAATTTGACCATCTATGTGTCTGTAATTGTTATAGGACGTGGAACTCAGATAGATATGTTCTTTCTTACATTTATCGCACTTGCAACTGTTCATCAATTCAAATACATGAACAATTTTATGACAAGAAATCACAAACTTAACTACAGACTTTCTCTTTTCTTCCTTTTTCTTTCTTAATTCTGAAAGTAATGACATGAAACATAGAAACACTACTGTTGTGGAAATTCATGTTGCTAAGCTGCTATGCATTGGTTTAGCATATATAAAATTGTATTTATGTTTATTATTTATATGTCCATCCTACCGCCCGTCCGTCCGTCCATCTGTCATTATTGTCCTCCTCATTATTATTTGTGTTATAGGTGGGGTGGGGGCTTGGCTGGGCAGGCAGGTTTTAACTTTCTTAACAGCAAACTTGACCCTCTATTGTACTTTTTGCACATATTTACTTCTATAGTTATCACATCATTTTATATCCTCAGTACAAAGGATTTATAGAGAGTTTGTTAACCATCAGCTTAATTTAGTTTAAAATTAACAATGATGACACAGACAGTGTGACTTTGGATTATGTTTGTTTCTTTACTCCGTTGTAGCAGATAAATGTCAGCCTCCAACATGTTAATGCAAACTACTAGCATTTGTATGACAGAGTATGTTGATGACATCATGTGATGGTGCTAAAGTTGCTAGGCAAAGGAGAATCATCAAAATTCACTGGAGGAAAAGTATATGTTGGTGTGTCAGTGTTGACATTACAACATTCTTGTTTTTGGTTTCGATGATAATTGTAACCTTTGGATTCATGATGGCGTGTGCGTATGTGTGTGTGTGTTTGTGATGCCCAGCTTGTAAACACGATATCTGAAGAAGGGAAGGTTGGACCAACTTCATATTTGGTGTGTAGAAGCAAGAAGTCAATTGTTTTATGTGGAGGCCAAAGGTCATTTGGGGTCATATTGGGTCAAATTGTGAAAACCTTGTAAACATGATATCTCAAGAAGGGAAGCTTGGGCATACCTCATATTTACTAAAAATATATATTGTTTTTGTGGAGGTCAAAGGTCATTTGATGCCAACAGGGGTCAAATTGTGAAAACCTTGTAAACATGACATCAGCTCACGAAGGTAAGCTTGGGCAGATTTCATATTTGATATGTGTATGAACCACACTGAGAACAAAAAGCCTTATATATGCAGCTACCATCCTACTTACCCTCAACCATTCCTTGTTTCCCACCTCACTGACTGGCCCCACCTTACCACTGGTAGGACTTACCCTCAACCATTCCTTGTCTACCCTCAATGACTAGCCCTGCTTTACCACTGGTAGGACTTACCCTCAACCATTCCTTGTCTACCCCTCACTGACTGGCCCCGCCTTACCACTGGTAGGACTTACCCTCCACTGACTGGCCCCGCCTTACCACTGGTAGGACTTACCCTCAACCATTCCTTGTCTACCCTCAATGACCGGCCCCACCTCACCACTGGTAGGACTTACCCTCAACCATTCCTTGTCAGTCAGGGCATCACTGTAGTCTACATCCTTCCTGTTTCGAGATCCTCTGCCAAGACCTTTTTTTTGAGGTCAGAGGTCATTTGGTGTCAACAGGTACCAAATTGTTAAAACCTTGTGAACACGATATCTCAAGAATGGAAGTTTGGGCAGACCTCATCATTGGTGTGTAGAAGTGCCGCATTGAGTCAAGAAGCTTGTTGTTTTTGGTGGAGGTCAAAGGTCATTTGGGGTTATCAGAAGTCAAATTGTGAAAACCTTGTAAAATATTAATATTGCAAGAAGGTAACTTTAGAAAAATCTCATATTTGGTTTTTCGATGTACAGTACCGTATCAAATTTAAGGAGCCTGTTATTGCTTTTGGTGGAAGTCAAAGGTCATTTGAAGTCCACTTCACTACCCTCTTACCTGTATCTGTGCTTAACGCACCTTCCTAAACATAATATCGTAAGGGAAGCTTGGGCAGATCGCATATTTGGTATGTAATTGTACTCACATTTAGTACAAGTAGCCTAATGTTGTGGGAGGAGGTCAGTGGTCGTTTGAATTCACCAGGGGTCAAATTGTGAAAAACATGTTTTACACAATAATTCAAAAGTTCAGATGTTATATTAACAATAATTCAAAAAGGACAGATGTTATATTAAGTATGTTGATATGTCACATTTAGTACAAGAAGCCTGTTTGTGAGGTCAATGGTCATTTCACAACAACCTGTGCCATTGGGAAATATACTGTTTGTCAGATCACACTGCTTTTCACTGTATTGCTAAGATCAGGTATGTTGTACACCCTCTCTATACATAACATCAGATTCATGAAGAAAACTGCTCGTTTCATCATCGAAACCACAATGCATTTTTGCATTCTGGTATACTTTCAGATCTTGTTTACAAACATTTACCTGCAGATAAAGAATCAATATCATGTTATGACTAATGGTATCATCCAAACAGTCAGATAATATGTAAAACAAAAACAAACATTTGCAAATCATGCAGCTTGATACTGATATGATTATATTATTTGTCCATAGTTCCTGATGTTTGTCCAATGGGTTACTATGGTAACCAATGTACAGAGAAATGTCGGTGTCTTGATGATGCTGTTTGTGATAAGGATTCAGGACAATGTGAAGGTAACAACTGTGCTCCAGGTTCAATGTTGGATCCAAATGGCCAGTCCTGTCTAGGTAATTTCTTATGTGCACTGGTCTATACTCATACATTACATGCTAATTCATCTTTAAAGCCCAAAAAGAGTGCAGGATTGATTTAAATCTGCAATTTAGTACAAAAGAAAACTATAAATTCACTAATTATGTGTCTTAATTATAAGTTGGTATTGAAAATAATGAATGATGGCTCCCATTCATATGTTACATTGACATCTATCAGCTAGCATAATTGTAGCGCAAAATAAGACTTTTTTGCTTTTCATTAATTTCATTAATTAAATTACTGAATCATGGGCCAGCAAATTTCAATTAATGTTAACATATTTCTTTCTCTACTAATAACTATAAACATAGGCCATTTTTGTCATTTGTGCCATTCATCCTTACTGGATGCCTTCAGGATGCAGTCAGCAGATAAAGCATAAGAAAATTTCCTAGAAAGACATTTATTAATTAGACATGTCTCTCATATTTAATGTTTTGTATATTAAAACTATATAGTTATAGTCATGTTCCAATTTTAATTGTTTGCATCTTTAAAATGAATACATTTATATTAATTAGTGTGAATTATAATAATAGGAATAGTACCTATAGGATTTTAGAAGGAGCGAAGGCACAACAAGAATAAAATCAGGTTGGTCCCAAAATCCCTTAACTGATCAGTTTTGTTAGAACTTACATACTTTATACCATATCCTCTAGTTGAACCATGTGTCGGTGAAGAATTAGGGATAAGTGGTTATGAGTAGTCCACTAACTATATATAGACTATTTCACTAATTTATCTGAACAGGTAAGTACCATTAACTGATGAGGAATGCCAGATGTCAATCACTGATCTTATTTTGTAACCTGCCTGCTTTGATTTAAGCCCAGCTGTTATTGAAGCCCCTAAATAAGCAAGTTACCATACTGATACGTTCTACTTCAGTATTGCCACTTCTCATTTCAGAATGCCAAGCTGGCTTCTTTGGTGAAGACTGCAGAGAGGAGTGTCGCTGTGACTCTGATGCATGTGACAGAGTTACAGGAGAATGTGTTGGATGCTGCAAGCATCATGCATGGATTGATTCCCCTCCATTCAGATGTCAGGAAGGTAATTATTGTAGTACTAGTGCGCGCTACAATATTGTCATTACTGGCCAAGTGAACGATACATACATTACTGGACGTTGAAACTTAAAAGTTTCATATAGTCTCTGTACATTTGCAGTAACAGAGGCTAGCTGCATAGCCAACTTATTCTGAGCCTGTCTCGGTGCTCACAAGCGCTCTCACTTTGTAGGTACCTAGTGTGTTGTCCACCCATAAAATAAAACCATGAATAACCGGAAAGTTCTTCATAATACTGCAAGCACTCCAGGCGCACTACAATACTGTGTATTTGCAGGCAAATGCAGTTCTAGTTTGTTGATGGCATGTCGTAACTTAAAAGAAGAGCATCATTCATTATGAATGAGTTTCTCCATGCAGTAGTGGATTTCAATCAGTAAATGTGTGATGTTTCACAAGATAATGTCACTGCAAGTATCATGATGCCCTAATCTTGTATGAGTCATTGGTCTGTTCTGTCAGCTGGTGAGTATCATGTAAGGTAATTTGATTTGTGAGTAACATAATAGCCATTCCTTGCTTTGGTAACAGTTTTTAGACAGTCAAAGATATTCTTAGGAAATGATATCTCATCAGGCCTTATTACCACAGCTTGACAAGGAAACTTGAAACAGTTATGGTAGCAACTAATCATCCATTTATATTAATTTATGGTCATTACTACAATGATACTGGATATCATTTTTTTTTAGTTTATAGGGCCTTTTCCTTTTTACATTACAGAAATAATTAATGTTACTGGCAATAAAGCCAATCCTGGTACACAGTGGTCAGTTACATGTTGGGTTGAGGTACAGCAGAACTCTCCATTGTACACAGTTTACCTGTCCCAATCTATGGATATCAGTTCATCATTGCAGGCACCAAGTATCCTTTCTGAAGCTAGCAATAGGGCTGGTTTCATTCAGAGAGGATCAATATATACAACCACTGATGCTCAAGCTGGGGATACATACTACTGTGTGATACCACACAGTATAGGGTTTGCCTGGCTAAGCACAACCTTGTCCCATTATGGTAAGATAACTGTTATATATTCTACATTGATTGCATTAGTACTTGCTAATATTCAAACTCCTAAGATCAAAATCAAGTGTGTTTTAATTTATTTAAAGTGAACTTACAACCCTTGCCATTTTTAAATGTTACTATAGCTTTGATATCATGTATTACTAACAAACATTCTGAAGGTGGCAAACAAATACTATATAAGGGCTTACCGTGTAGCTAAACGCAGTGACTTATGATTTCATATTGTTGCTGAATTTTGTACATTTTCAAACATTTTTTATGTGCTTCAACTGCTGACTATTTGGTTAATTTAGCAATTAAATATGTCAAACAATTTTTAGAAGCAAAGTGATAAGGGTGCCTCATTCAGAGGTCTATTTTGGATCATGATGTTGGATCCTAAAAGGGGGCTTAGGAATTGTCTGCCTTTTATTTCTAAAGAATACCATACAGGGACAGGGCTATGAGACTTATGTTCTTCTTAGTTATTTTTCTCACTGCAGAATAAACATGATAATATTGTAATATATTTTGTAAAGAACCTCAAAAGTTACATATTATCGGGTAGTAACTGTATTGTATTTTCAAGAAATATGACTTGTGCAGGTCGAATAACTTTCTTTGATTTGTTTTTTCTTGTTGTTGTTTTGGCTTGACAAGTACAATACCCTGTAGTTAAATCATGATATAAATAAACAATCAGGAAATTTGATTGCAACAGTTCTGAAAATTTGCTTCTGGGAAGGACAATTGGAGAATACTATTGGTTCATGCAAGCTGTAACAATGGTGAATTGATTATATTCAGAGATAATCAATTAGTCACTGGCTCTGAGCTTACAGTACGTCTGTGACATGTGTAACCTTTATGTAGGTATGGTACTGCCTATGTCATCAGGTTTACTTTAACATTTAATATCTTCTTATGTTGTATAGGTCTTCACAAATGCTAAACAGCCCAAAACATGGAAAACTTGAACTAAACGTGTTTATGCATTTATTAACGTTGCTGTTTTGGAAATGTGTTGCTAAAATTGGTCAATTAATTTATGGAAAATCTTGTCTGGGTTTGCTGAAATTTTCATCAAATTTTTCACTTCTAAATAGTAATATAGAACATTCTTTGTTATTTCAGTGCAAACATACTAGTGCAGTGACATAAATGTTAATGTTTACCACAATAAATATACTTAAATCTTGTGGAATCATTTGCTATCATTCTCCTCAACTACAGATGTTCTTTAGTTGTTACTATTTAACAGTAGCTCTGCAAGTACTATTTGATACAATCTTTCACTGATAACTACAATAAAATATCAAGCTCTTTTCCCATTCTCACAGACTTTGGTAACGAGATGTTCTAGTGCAAACATTCAATCATTGGTATAAACTTATACACAAGAGAAAAAAATATATTAAAGAAAACTGCAGCATGAGTTTCTTATTTCATAGTACAAATGCAAAGAATTAATATAAGGAAACGTCTAGCCTAATATTTCCTCAATCGTTTCATTAGAAGTCAGAAAGTAAAAAGACCTTTTGTTCATTTCTAAACAATTTGTGTTTTACTAATTACCAAGCCTTTAAATTTCTTGCACAGTACTGTTTCGTCAGTTTTCTACTTTGCAGGATTTATATAGCCAAAAATATAGCATGTTGCCTAGTGTTATCTGAATGCCACAAAGTGGAAAAAAACAGTGGCTTGCAAACTCCACTTCTAGTGATTCAATTTTATGTTCTCATTTCTATTCAGGGCTTCCTATTATCAGTGAATCACCAGAAATAGTCAAAATGTCTCAGACCTCTATAACCATTAAATGGAGAGCCTGGGACGAACAAACTGATGTCGGGGATCCACCAGTGGTTGGTTACATTGTGTACTACAGGAATAATGCAACTGATAGCTGGAGTAATGTTACTATCATAGAATCCAGTCAACTGCTACAGTACACACAGACCAATCTAGAAGAGGACACTATTTATGCATTCAGTGTATCAGCTGTTAGGGAAGGGGACATGGGTGAGGGTCCTATGAGTCCCCCTATGACTGTGAAGACGTTGTGTGAGGGTGAGTTGTCATAATTAATCTCATCAGTTTTGTTATTATTCAGATTTTATTTCGTTTCTTAGTTGTTTTGAGTTATAACGAGGTCATGATGTTCGTAGATTGGTCAAATGGTGATTAGGACGGAAGTATATTATGCCATGCAGTTTCGGTGACACAAAATAGTAACCAGGTGATGAGGTTAAAAACACCGATCAATCAATACAAATAAACAGTTAAAAATCATACACAAATATCAAAAGTAGATTTAACAATGTCTTGGTAAGGATATGTAACACAGGAAATTCCATACTATGAAGATTGTGGAGATTACTCCTTATAGCATTCTGGATAGTATTTAGTTATTATGAGTGAAGTTTCCACAGGTTTTTTTGTTCTTTTAAGGGCAATCAATATGTTGATGATAGGAAAGTTCCCACATTTTTATCGTACGCTCAGAAACTCATCGTGTCCTCACCTTGTATAATTTCTGTTATTTACAGAACTAATTACTCCTACAGCTGTGATGGCTACAGTAACAGACTTGAACCAACTGAATATTACTTGGCAGGTATGCTAAACAAATTTGAAAACGCTGTAATTGAAAAGGAATATTAAAAGTGACTACAGTATATAGATATACTACTCAATATGTTAAACAATATAGTGAGATACTAGTCAGGCAATACTGAGCTACTCAGTGAAGGATGCATGGTACAAGAGATGGAAAATAGCTAGATCAAGATGTAGTCCTTTTGTGACAGATGATATGGAGAAAGATAAGCTATCCCCTTCCCTTCCCTTCCTCTTCCTTCCCTTCCCTTCCATTTTGGTTCCAGCATCCCCATCCTTGGCTTACCCAACCTTAACATCACACCTCATCTCTGTTCTGGTTTCTTCTAGCCGCTTTCAGGTTCCTCTCTTATTGACTCATCTAGCCTATACATTGATGCACTATAAAGTAGTCATAAATACTAAATTATTGCATAGATAATGCCGTGTCTTCTATATTATAGCATAGCAACAATATTGATAGTTTCCATATTTGATCAATAGGTTGATGATAATGATATCACTTGCAGTACTGGCATAACTAGTTATACTATCTACTACAAGGTGGATGGTAGTAGTGATGATCCACAGAGAGTAACAACAGTCTCTGGAAGTACAATGTACACTATCATCGAAGGAATTGAGCCTGGAGAGAATTACATCTTCATGGTTTCCCTTACAACAGATCAGGAAAGCCCCCTCAGTAAAGCATCTATGGCAGTAACATTTCCAATGTCATCTACTCTTAAACCTCAGGAAGGTTAGTTTGAACAAGTGAATTTTATTATTTTCTACTCCTTCCCTTTCTTCATTTACCAAGAGAAGTACAATAGGATAGCAAGGTAATCTTCTGCCAGTATCCTCAAAGGATAGGCTGAGAGTACTGTTACTGCATTTCATGTATATTAGGAAATTGAGTATTAAGTGGCAATATTCAAGACTATGAATGTGTAGAGTTTGCTAAGTTTAAACATAAATAATGATGTAGTGCCTACAGTAAAAGGCCCAAAAAAGTTTAGTTGTAACATTTTTTCAAAGCTATGAAACTACTAGAAGAATAGTAATTTTTTACAAATCTGATCATTGAAAAACAACCGGTTATGTGAACACATCCAATTTATTAAACACACTTACTTACCTCACATATAAAAGCATTATCCTCTATTACTACGCTCGAATTGGTCAATTCTTTATCAAACAGGGGGTGTGGCTACCATCCATCCAGGCCCTGACGCCTCCTTCCTCTTTTGACCATTCATATGAATTTTTTTGATCATTTCGATAGTGTTGAGGGCAGACAGAGCCATGACAAGCAACATTATAACAAGCACAAGGACCCAGCAAGGGCTCCTTCATAGGTTACCACCAAAAGCAATACACGCAGGGATGCCCATCGTGCCGGAATTCTTTGCTGGTGGGGGGGGGGAGCTCATTAGGTTTTCACACAATTGGGACCTGTTGAATCCAGGTCCGTAGGTACTGGAAGTCATCAAAATTACCTACTCCATAAAGTTCACCTCCAACCCTTCGTTGTCTGGCAACTAGGAAGCCACACCAGAGTTGCTTCAGACACTGGAGATGGAGATTGCAGACCTGTTGGAAAAAAACGATCAGAAAGATTCTACCAGGTTATGTTACTGCCATCAGTCTTCTTGACTCTGAAGAAAGGAACAGACCTTTGGAGGCCCATACTAAACCTAAAGCCCTATGAAGAATTTTTTTTTAAAACAACAGTCATTCCGGATAGATCTAACACTATCCTAAATCATTTTAATCTTAGAAAAGAGAATGTGGGCCACCTCGTTGGATACATTTGGATATATAGGATGCATACCTGCACATCCTGATCAAGAGAGAGGACCAGAATTTTATGGCGTTCCACTACATGGGAGTGGATGACCAGTTTGTCGCCCCACCATTTGGCCTATCCAGGGCACCAGGACTCTTCACCAGGGTAAGCAGATCCATACTGGCATTTCTAGGAAGGTAGGGCATGATACTATTTTGCCTAAATGGACAAATGGGTAATCATTTCATCGGAAGAGGACTCAAAGAGAGACAAAGACCTCCCAGCTTCCCTCCTGAAGGTCCTAGGCTGGATAATGCATAAAAACAAGTCATCTCGAACACCAACCCAACGTATCATGTACCTAAGAGCAGTACTAGATCTAAAAAGTGATTGGGTCCTCCCACAAGAAAGGGTAGTCGCCCTCACACTTCAAATGATGGATGTTTTATCGAAACATCGTTCACAGGCTAGAGCATGGCTCAAACTCATCCTGTCCTGATGGCAGATTCTACCAAGGTGCAAACTTTGGATGCAATCTCTACAGCTACACCTACTGCAGTGGTACAAACCTCCAAAAACTCGAACAAAATGATCCCTCTACCATTGGAAAAACAGAAGTTCTGTACCTGGTGGCCCAAGCGACACGTTTCCTCAGCCAGACCATTCAAAAGGAACCACATAGTCTCTGTACAAACAGACAACACAGCAAGTGCCAAATATCAATCACCAAGGGGGAACAAAGTCTCACTCATTACTTCAGAGAAGATGAATCCTCCTTCGACTGTGTGACAAACACAACATAGACCTTTGCACCTCTCATATAGCAGGTGATCAGAACCTGATAACAGACGCTCATTCCAAAGTGCAGGTAAAAGAGACAGAGTGATCTCTTTCTCAAATCTGCGCAGAATATGTGCAGAACATTTGAGTGACCATTTCTGGATCTTTTTGCAACAGCGAACAACAAGAAGGGCCTGTTTTCTGCCCAAGACACTTCCCACCCGGAAGCATTCAGTCCTGTTCCCATGGACGTGCCTGTCGACCTGAGCATTCCCTCCGTGGTGCCTTCTACACAAGGTCCTAGTAACGCTACAAAGGAATGAACCAGGATATGACACTGATAGCTTCATGTTGCCCAACCACACTTGGTCCCCATTACTGCTGAGTCTACTCCTGGATCTTCCACTCAAACTTCCTGTAGAAGGACCCCTTCTAACCCAGTTAAAAAGCCGAATTTACTACAGAGACCTTCACAGTCGACATCTCTCAATGCCTAAACTATCCGGAGACACATTGAAGCATACGGAATTCCATCACAAATTACTGCACTGGCAACAATTGCCACAGGGTCTCTACAATAATCATATATAACTGAGATTGGAGAAGTACTTCTCATGGGCAGGCACTAACTCTCACCATCCCCTGGAAGCTTCTTCAATAGAAATTGCTACCTTTTTTATACAACCCTCAGATGAGGGAAAACAAGTTCGCACAATAAAGAACTGCAGATCTGTCATTGCGGCAGTGCACAAGGGCTTCTCACACTGTTCAACTGTGGGCAACAACAACAAAATATTGGCCCAGGTCTTGAAGGGCATGTTCAATTGTTGTCTACCAACAAAAAAACCTTGACTCCGTCATGTTCCATTAATGACGTACTTCAAAACCTTGCAAAACCACCTTTTGAACGTACCATTGGAATTTCCAAAGTTTTAGACACTCTTCCTGGTCACATTGGACTCACCAAAGCTAAGAAGCTGCCTACACACCTTGCTGACTAAACTGGGATTTATGAGGTTAGAACATGGTGGAGTAGGCCTATATCTGACCCAGAGTTCCTTTTAGCCCAGAGGAAATCTTCCTCCTGCCACTAGCCTCGATATCATCGATGACAAAAAAGACAAACTTTGGAGTCCATGCAGCCAGGGCACTAAAATGGTACCTAGAGAAATTAAAACCAATCAGGACGTCAGAAAGTTACTCATTCTACCAAGACGTCCCTTCACTATAGCCTTAAAATGGACTCTGTTTAGTCGGATTGTAAATCTAATTAAGCCTCAATGGACAGACGGAGAACAGATGAGACTTCATGATGTTAGCTAGGGCCTACGCCACATCCCAATGGAAGTTCCAGAACATCATGTTCTGGACCCACCTGCTTATCTGCGGTGCTAGTCTGAATTCATATGTTTTTGAGGTAGGTAAGTGCAAGTGAAAGATCCCCCAAACTATTTACCTGTTTTGGGAATTTGCCACAAATTTACCTCATATATGCTCACCCACTTTCCCCACCGTGGAACATCTCTTCTGTAAGTGAGAAGCCATAGTTATCCCTTCACCTGCACCCACACACAATAGCATGACCATTATCACTTATGTTGGTGCCAGTCTCAAGACAGGAGTGCATGGACAGATGATTCTCAAACTCAATAAGCTAAGCTGTACATTCATTAAGTAAATTGTTAATTATTGCCAATGTCTCCTGTCCTTCTCACTTGTGCCTTGGTGTTATGTATAAACCCTCTCACCCGTTAACTTCTAAAGTATCTCTTGCAGACACTAGGGATGTAACAATATGTGGATCCTAAAGAGGAAGGACGAGTCTGGGCTTGGATGGATGGTAGCCACCCCCCCCCACACCCTATATTAAGACTTGAACCATTTGAGCGAAGTACTAGAGGATAATGCATATAGATATATGACGTTAGTAAGTTTGTAGTTTAGAAATTCCTAAAAACAGGTATGTGTGTTTTGAGGATTCTAATTGTGTTGCTACCATACATGCTTCTCTCATACATTAGGCACATTTTCTAGAGTTAAATCTCCTGAAATGGTTAATTAGGGAAGCTAATGACCATTTAAAGGATACATATTGTGTTCCTTTTTTATCAGATGGTGACAACAGCTTTGCAGTGTTTATTATCATTCCTGCAGTCTTTGCTATAGTATTGCTCATCATCATCATCACATTTGTGTTAATTTACAGGTAAGCAAACTATTGCTTACATACTTAGAGAGCATTAAATTATAATAAACTAAGTATCATTTTAACATACATAAGTTTCATCTGTATTGTAATACACAAAGAATGGGACTGCATGTTCTCCCGTTTTGTGAAACCACCATCAAGAATGCTTGACTGTGTAAATAAAAGTGAGTAGAATTAGAACATCTCCTCTGACACAAACATTGTAGTTTAAGTAAGATAAATCTTGTTATTACATTAAAGACCTGATTACATTTCATTGTTAATGTTACCTCATCATATAATTGCCATTAGCTCCCCTTCAACCAGATTCAAGCAGTAAACAATGTATTTCTAGTACGTATGTCTGTCAGTTTCAATAATATGCAGCAACAAATTTTAAAGTTTTGCTCCATTTTCACAATCTGTAAAAGTAAGTGACAACATGTGAACTTAGTGCGTATTTAATGCGATTAATTTACTCACATGAAATTTTTTGCAACTTTTTTTTGAGTGAGCACAGGAAGATCTGGAGAAAGTGGTAATTAATTAGCGACCAAGTACAAAGAGATTTAATTTGGTTGAAAGAATCTACTTTGACCACAGCCAGTTTTCCTTAGAATTAAAATTATGTGTATCTTTGCAGTATACGGTGAGAACACCAGGCTTACTATACAGGCAGAGCTAGTTATTTAACAGAAATACATTTACCGATCAATGTTAATGGTTAATTTTACCCTCACTAAATAGTTACTTTCACTCTTTGAATTATTTTCAGGAAAAGATCCAGAAAAGCATCTCCAGCTACATCAGATCCAACATCTTTTACCAATAATGTTGCAATCGACAAGGAAAATCGAGGTATTTTCATCTGATCAGGAACAGACACATAATATTTTCTCTTTTATTGTTATTAACATTAACACATTCATTTTCTTATAGGCCTGAGTCAGGTACCCAACCGAACATTTGGGTACCGAATCCAAAACGCACAAAACGGGTACACATTTTCTGAGGGGGGTCTTGTAATTGCTACGCGAGTGCTTTCATGATTTCAATAATTCCGTAGTTCTGCATTTTTTTATTAATCAAGACAAACGAATATGAAAGTTTTATTTCATGAAATAACTTTCTTGTAACGTAGATGGTTGTTTTAATTACTTACTATTTCAAGTTTTAGCCATTCTTGTGGATTCCTTTTCGTTTGTGGATAAAATCACTCACCACCGAAAACGAAAATATTATGCCGGTGAAAACTAGTCAAACTTGAAACCTTCAATCCATCACAACAGCAATAGTGTATGTAAAGTACTATATTTCCTCTTCAAAACATAGCACATACCTTCAAACCAATTGTCAATTTCCAGCTAATCGAAAATTGTAAACAAGGCTATGCAAAGTGTGTTACACTTTTTTTCTTGCAAACCAATGGTTAGGCAAGATTTTCCTATGGACTTGGTGTGGTGTTAGGCTACCATGTGGTTGAAGATAGCAGCAATAATGAAAGTAATCCATATATATTTTAGTTCCAGCTAACCGCGTTAAAATTTGATCAAATAAACAGATGGTTAAGCTAGATTTCCTCATTTTCTTAGTGTGGTGTTAGGCTACCATGTGCCACATGGTAGCCTAACACCACGCTAGTGGTCGAAGATGGCAGTGGTCGAAGATATAACAGCAATAACAAAAGGACTCTGTGCATGTTTATAGTGCCAGCCAACTGCGACACAATTTGAGCGAATAAACAGATGGTTAGGCTACATTTTAATGTTGACTATCTGTGAATTTAGGCTACCGTGTGGTGGGAGATTTGTGGGGTTATTTTACACATAAAATAGTTTGTCAAGTGCACAGGTCTTTGTTGTCGTCAAGCAGCCAGTTGTGGTAGTCCATGGCACACTCTTTCCTCTCATAGTTGTTGCATGCTACTGTATACGTTTGTGCTTGCGTAAAAAGTGAAATTGTTAAAATGATTGTATTTTCATTCATTTATTTCATAGAAGGAAAGACTGGCAAGAGTATTTCTAGGATGTTAAGATGAATTATAGGCAGGATAACCAAACAAAAATAATTGCAAGTGGCTTATAATTAAAACATTTACTCCAAATGCGATCGCTTAGCGATGAATCGCTACACGGTCACAACTGTATTGCCTGTTAATTCAAGTTGAGAGTTGAAATTTATTACAAAAATCCAGTCTTGACAACTTTTGACATGCAAGATTTGAAATAAAACTGTGGGAATCACGCAATCACATGGCTAATGCAAACCCTGGATCATAGTAAAAGAAACAGTCAGAAGTACTTTTTGCAGGTTTTTTTTTTAATTTCATGTGCATTTGCATTACATTATCATTTATGATACATCAAAACATGAAATTTAGTTGTTCATAATAATAGGAGTATTGGTTTAAAACATATATTTCGGAGGTGTAATGTAAGGTGACATAGTGATCTACCATTTATGTACATTGCACATTGTGCATAGCTAGTTCTTTGATTTGTTTTTCAATATTCAATCCGGAGTTTCGGGTACCCGTTACCCAAGCAGTAATGATAACGGGTTATCATTACCGCTTGGGTAACGGGTACCCGGTTCCGATTGATTGCTATCAGACTCAGGCCTAGTTGCTACATACAGATGATTGGCAGGTAAGATCTCTTGACAGACATCTCTACTTAATAAATGAAGTTCCTTTATTTAGGGAAGGGTGTTGAAAATCTCTAAGAAATAATTGGGAAATGTTTCTTTCACAATGTTATATATATATATATATCTTTTTCCTGTGTGCATTTAAGTGCAGTTCGCTATTTACGTGTACCCTATGATATGAATGCTTTATTTTGGCCACTTCATACCGAGACATGTATGTATCTTGTTATGCAATATCCATCTCATATAATTGCAAACATACATAGCTTGAACATCTTGATTCCAGAAGATGTTCATTGAGAATGTAAAATCCTGGTTCTTGTATTATGTATATATAGTTAACCATTTGATAACAGTGTACAGGTAAAGTATCCATTCAGCATATCAATTGTATATTAAGGCAATAAGTTTCTTTTTCTTACGTTCCTATAGAATTGCCCACAGAAGTCAAAGACAAAACTGAGTATATACCCCTTGACAAAAATAAAATGCTAAAATCACCAGATCAATATCAAAATCTTAATAAACCAGTCAGTGGAGACCAGGCTGAAGGATATGAAGTACCTCAAGACAAAATTAGCAGCTTGGTTGAATCTGGTTCAACGTATGAGGCTGTTGGATCCACAGTGGTATCAGAGGCATCTACAGAAAGAGAGTTAAAACAAGACAGTGATTATGAGGACCCTGTTGATATTAAACAATATGCAGGTGTCTACATCAATGTAAACACTGCCAAAAAGACAACACCACCAAAACCAATGAAAGTGTCTGAACTTCAAGACTACATGAGCAGAGACAGAAGAATTGTCATTGAGGATGTTGTCAAGGAGTTCATGGTGAGTATCTGTTATTAATTTATGTATTATCAAGATGTGCACAAATTATCTTCAGTTTTCAAGTTAAGAGTAAACTTTGAGAGATTATTGTAATGATAAAATACTATTAACTGATACTGTCAACTGTACATTGTAATTCATATACAGTTCAGCTGTGGAGAAATTAGATCACCACCTTTTTGTCTTTGTTAAGGTTCTTCCGAGAGGTCGGCAACATCCGTGTTCTGAAGCGCTTCAGCATGAAAGATTGAAATCTAAGAACAGCTTGTCTAATATCATTCCATGTAAGTACCTCTGCTTACGAATGTCATTTTCTTGATGAATCTCTTGCCTGTATTAAGAATAACTTTGCATTGTGACAGATATTCTTCTTGTACGTGCATGATAGCAAACATGCGCCGTACACCAAATGACCATACCTTTTGTTCATTAGTACATGATAAGATTTAAAGACCATTCAAATTTGAATTATTGTTTAGTGTTTAATGATTTCTCATCAGTGAAATAATGTAACCATTCAAATAATGTACTGTAAGATGCAAAGTGGTATTGTGCAAGCATCATTCCATTATGTTGCTGTTGAATTTACTGACTAGTTTATTCCTCATTAGGAGAGAATTGTTAAGATTCCACAGCAATAGTATAAATTGAAGAAATTTAACATTATATAACCATTTGATTTGTCATCTTAAAACATATACTGTATGCATCCTGCAGAAAAAATTTGAAGTACATTGTTTGCTTTGGGCATTTGTCCTGTTCTTATTGAAAAATGATGAAGATAGATTGGAGTAAAGTTACACCAACTTCAAATACTATCACTTGGAATATGATTTTCCAAACTGATCACAGCTCTTATTGTGCTTAATTATATTCTGTGGAAAGGAAACAGGAAATAGAATTGTGGTATTACAATTAACTGTTGATTCCTATTGAAAATGCACTACCACTGATCAATATCTTTGAAGACGTGCATCTATATAGTTAATGTTACTACCGATTTTTATAGGACACAATAGTTCCTGGTAATATGGATAATTCCTCTTAAAAAGTGCATAATATGTATTACTGTACATCCAGTTTTTTATGTTCTGTTTTAGTATTATGCATGTTGGCAGCCTGTTCAAATATATTGCATGTATTGTAATTCTTTAAAATTACATCTAGTTTTAATGTCATGTTTTCAGTTCCCATTATTTACTACATGTTCTAAACATATCATACATAAACATTGTTCATGTTTAAAGATATGTTCCCATAACAGCTCATCCAACTGTGTTGATGTTTTTCCTTTTGAATCTTGTAATTTTACAAGATGATAATACAAGAGTAAAGTTACAGGTATCTGGGAACACAGGAGAGTCAGATTATTACAATGCCAGCATGATAAAGGTATATATCAGTTACACTGCAAAGCACTTGAAACAGAGTAATTTGCTAGCTGAAGAAGAATCTTCATTGCAAGCTTGTGCAATTGGATATGGGTAAAGGGTTTTATTGACATATTACATGTTTTTTATGTTTCTTGCTACAATGCAACATCATATCAATTTTTTTTCTCCTACTAGTTCAACATGGTAGATGGTGTGAGAACATGCTAACTATATGTATATAGCTTTTTAAATAGTAAACCAAGCCTCTTTCTTGCTTCTTTCTTGCCTAACTTTCCTTTTCGTTTTAGTTTTAATATTGCTAGCTCTCATGTTGCATGAGTGACATGTATATCTAGTGATGTATTATTGCTGTGGCGTCAGTG
>KN884027.1:73163-87773 GCA_000934455.1 Apostichopus parvimensis
ATTACTTCCTTTTCTTTCGGAACATGGCAAACTTAAATCAATGGGGGGGGGGGGGGGGAGAAGCATGCTGGTAATACAGACTGGCACCAGAGGTTTTCATCCTTTCCAGAGCTTAATATCAGCAGAAATTTTTGAGGGAGACATAAATAAATCGTACTTTTAAAGTAGAAGTCAAAAAATTACTTCCTTTTCTTTCTGAACATGGCAAACTTAAATCAATGGGGGGGGTGCACCAAACATTGGCAGAGCACTTGCCTCCATTTGAGATGCCACTTTGTAGCTGTAACCCAACAAAAGATGTAGTACCAGCATGTACAATGCCTTATAAAATTAGAGCCTTTGAATATTTTGGAATATCACACTTTTCTTTTGTTCTACCTTTGTTTTGTTTGAGGCCAAAGCATATTATGTCATTGTCATCAACATTGGTTGAAGTCTGATGACTTATTTAACAAACTGATGGTTACATTGCAACTAAGTTGCCCTATAGCCTAATGTATATTTAGCTATCCGTGTGGCAACAATTAACATAAATCCTGCTGTTGGTGTTAACACAGGACATATCAGTAAAAAAATTAACTTGTCTTTCATGTTATTAGTGTGACCCTAGTGTCATAATGCTATGTAATGTTTTTTCTGCTGAGCTTAAGAATTTTTTAATTTCTTGGTAGGTTTAAAAAGTACTTGAAGCTTGTGCTAACAACTTAAATCTCAAATATTTTAGTCTTTGTCACCAATATTTTCATGTACATGGGTCAATCCATGTCAAATGTACAAAAGCTTGCGGGGTCCAGGTATGGCTGATGTTGAAATGATATGTTCCCAGATGTCTTATAGGATGAGAATTGGCAAAATAGTGTCTGTTCATGTTTTGTTTGGTAGGATATGGCAACACCTTATAAAACCCCCATAGTTTTTCTTATACTATTTTCAAGAGTAAATCTTGTCTCACAGATTAACATATATTGTGATCGAAAGACCTAGTCTTTAAATTAAATATATGATGTGTCACAAACTATAAGTACCTCTTTTCACCTAGATTAATATATGTCGTCCAGTTACAGAGTTGTTAACAATTGACAGTTCATAATCATGGACGTTAAATATGAATCTAATTAGTTCTAAGAGACTGACTTCGGTCAGCTTGCGGCTTATTTAAGTCAACGAAGGCTTCTTCGCAAGTTCCTGCTTGCAGGAGGATCTAAAATACATGTATACATACAATAAGGGATAGTCAAAGAAATGTGAATGTCAACATTTTTGGCATTAGCATTTTTTGAGTTGCTCTGACTGTATATGCCTGTAATGAATAATGCTGTAAATCAATAAGCAAAAATAAATACCAAAATTGTTTCCTTCCTCTTCCACTTCCTCCCCTCAATAACAACCCCCCCCCCACCCCAAGAAAGGAACCAACAAGGAATATCAGATGCTATCACCCTTGTATAACTTCCTCCACTATGTTCTTCTTGGTTTTCCTTTCCGTTAACAGCTTGTAGCTCTGGTAGATGGGGTCCACAGGGATGTACCGGTATCTGTGATAATTGTTACAATGGAGGAGTTTGTGATGATGAAACTGGGAGATGTATCTGTCCTCCAGGATTCATGGGACAAAACTGTCTGACAGGTCTGTACAGATGTCTGTGAACTTGTTCATTTGAGGTTTTCTTTGCATGATGGTGAGGGGCCATATGGGACACTATGTTGGTAATTCCTCCTCTTCCCATTTCTCCAAGGAAAACTAAGTAATATAGTTTGTAATATTTATGAACTGCATCCACTAAGTTGGGAGTTCTTAACCCAGCCTTTGTTAGTAGTGTTCCCAATAGATCATCCATTTACCATTTTTTGGGTAAAGGTTAACATAAATTTGGTTCCCAGGTAATCTTGTTATTTTCTTATTCTAGTCCTTAAACTGTTACTGTAGCACCTTGCATTAATCAAAGTTTGTTTATGCCCAAAGCAATGTTTAATAGTGTGATCTCCATTAATACCACTAAATTTTAATTTTAATGAAATCTAGACAAGCCCAAGGACTAAGCTTATTTAACCACATTTACTATTTTTAGACACTGCTGAAATATGGATATGAATGAGAGGAACAGGAGCTACATTACATCTTTTGGAAACAAACCAGATGCTGAAAAAGCCAGCATTGTCTCACATTATTCATATCAGAGGAAGCAGTATATGAAACACAGGCTCTACACTGCTGTACCAATCACTTATGCAAGGAAACTATACATGTGGCTGTGTATATACAGTATATAGTCTGTACAGTGTTCATGGTTGTGTCACAGGTACAGTAGCACATGAGAATTGCATGAAGATCTCTCTTGACACACAGTGGAATAACATGAAATACAGTTTTTAAAACTATCAAGCGTGGCTTTTCTTTATTTCAGACTGAAAGTACTGATTAAGTTTACATTGAAAAAAAAAAAACACACAAATATTTTCTTTCAGGGTGTGGTCCTGACAAGTTTGGCTATTCTTGTGAGTTTGAGTGTACTGTTGGAAATGGAGCAACTGATGATGGTTGCCGAGGGAGACTGTTTTGTCTAATAGATCCTTTTGGTTGCAGATGTAACTCTGGATTCAAAAATCTTAAATGTTCAGTAGGTGAGTATTTTGTTGATGCTTTTTTTTTCTTGGAAGTGATTTTCAACCAATCTAGAGGCTGCAAATGTGAGGCATGGTAGTTAGATTGAGAAAGAATGAGCTCATTTGCTATGAGCCATGCCCAGCTGAAACTGTAATATTTACTTTGTTCCTCACTTACCTGTCTCCTCACAACCTTAGCACCTCATTCTACCGTGCCTATAAGTCCTGGTAAAAAATAACACTGTGCGCCCTCTATGACCGGACCCCCCCGGTCACTCCACTTCTCATTCTACCATTAAAAGTGTCTTCACGCGATTTTCTTGTGGAAAAATTTCCCTTGGATTTCGTCTTGGTTTTCTTTAGCGATCGTTGGAAGTTTTTTTCCTCGGATTCTTAGGAGTATTAGCAGTCCTTTCCAGCCCGATAAGTATCCTTTTTGTTGAAAGGGAGGGTTTTGGGGACTGTTTTTCTTAGTGCGTTTCCGCCCTTAGGTTTTTTTCATTGCGGGGGAAGCAGTTCCGCGAACTGCCTTGGTTTCCCGCCATTTCCCTTCCCCACGCTATAGGCGTGTCGTTGTATTTTCATGTTCATTGCATGTTTACTTGTTTCTATTCGCAATTCTTATGGGGGGAATCCGGCCAACGGCTGGGCGGTATCTCGCCATTTGTTTACATGTTTTTATCTGTTATTCTTCTTATAAGATGTTTGCTCGTTTCATGTACTTCGTTACTTGGTCGCTTTTTCTAAGTGTTGGGTTCACTTTTGTAGCGTACTTTGTAGCGGTTCCGCATTAGAGCGGATGGGCGGTATCTCGCCTTTTGTTTACATGTTTTTATCTGTTTTACTTCCTTAAGATGTTGGATCGTTTCATGTAACTTTCATTACTTTCAAACTGGACCTCATCCCGTACCCCAACGGTTCTCCGAGAGGGGAGGGAATTGCAGGAGAGACTGGAGGTGAGTAAAAAGCGAGAGAGTTGGTGGGAGATGGAGTGGAGAGTGGCCAAGAGGAGAGAGAGAGAGAGGAGAAAGAGAATTTGCCTCCCCAAGGTCCCGGCGCCGTCCGGATTTTATGACCAAGGGGGATGGCAAGGGCAAGGCTCAAGGCCAATAAAAAGCCCATTAGAAATTCCGACCGGAACGGACAGAATGTCCGGGTCGAGGAGAGTGGTACCCGGCGTGGTACGCACGCAGAGATGGGCTCCGGGAGCCCAGGTCCGGCGAGACCCCGGGTCCGGCGAGACCCCAGAGGGAGTGCGGAACTGAAGTTCCACTCCGGATCCAGAGCCGGTCCCGGAGCCGAGAACCGATGAGATCGACGACTGCTGGGCCCCCCAGAACGGGGGAGCAGGGGCAGAAGCCCGGTCCGCAGATCTCAAAATCGGACCCAAAACTGGTCCCGAAGCCGGGAGCCTACGAGATTAACAACTGCTGGGCCCCCAGAACGGGGTAGCAGGGGCAGAAGCCCGGTTTTGCAGACCTCCTTACCGGAGCCGCGGCCGGTCCCGAGGCCGGGAGCCGGCGAGAGTAACAACTGCGGGGCCCCCAGAACGGGGTTACAGGGGCAAGCGCCCAATCCGAAAAGAGAGCCGGCCCCAAGCGAGGTTCCCACGGCGAAGGGAGATATACTTATCCCCAGCCTCAGAGGGGGAAGGACAAAGACGGGCACCGAACACAGACACCGGTGCCGAGGAGCGATCGTAACCCACGGCCAGCCCGGCCGCGACAAACACCGCAATCGCTACACCATTAATCGCTACACATCCCAAATGTGTGTTTAACCAGCAGAAACCAGGACATGACATAGATTTCCTGGGCATTCATGGGTCATACTCTCCTCGCTAATTATACTTCTCTCTATTATAATTCATCGCCATATGTCTAGGTTTAAAACCTTACTTGTTGTTTAAAACACTTGTGGAACCCACTTCCAAAACATGTTAAAATACATAGACTGAATGGTTTCAAATCGGTTCCCAAGACATACTCTTTCTACTTTAACGTCTTGGCCCTGGCAAACTGCCAGGAAGAGAACTTTCTTGAACCTAGCAAACTTCTTAAAACTTGGCAAACTGTCAGGAAAACGTGAATGCTGTACATTTGTTAAGAGAGGAGGGGGGCCAAGCAGCCACCTGGCAAACCTGGCAAACTGCCAGGAAAATGAAAACTCCTCAGAACCTTGGCAAACTGCCAGGAAAGTATACAACGCTATACAGTACAGAGAGGAAGGGGGCCAAGCAGTCACCTGGCTTGCAACGTGTGAGCTCAACTTGTGCTGCAACGAGCTGTAGACTATGTGAGCGATCCCATGGAATAAGCTTCTCTATTTCTTTGGTGATTACCAAGACAAACGCGTTAGTAACTTGGAGAAGGGGTAGGATAGAACCCCAGCAAAGTTACAAGCGGTAACACGCTCCGAACATACAGTATGCGCTTCATGAATAATGTTCGATGTTCCGACATTTTAACCAGAGTTGCATTTCGTAGCACCTGATGGCCTAGCCGTGACTACGCACTAGGTGGTTTCAATAGGAAGTTGGAAACTTTTACTGAACTACGAAATTGACACATCTCGACATGAAGAGATTTGAGAAGTAACGGGTACGTTGTCATAACATTTAATACGTGTTTATTATGTTAAATGTGGTGTTGTAAAAACGTCGACATAGCGTTTCTATGAGATATTGACGTTATATTAATGTTATATTAATGTCTTAACGAAAATTGTTTTGAAATAATAGCCCGAAAACGTTTGGTGACATATTTCTTACACCACAAATACCGTTATCATAACAAAAGACGAAACGTTTAATAACGCTTTTGTGTTTGCTGAGTAACTCCCCGGGCTCCTTCAAGCAACCAGGGATTAATGAGGTGGAATCTCTACAAACCCACCCTCTCACCATCTTCACGTTTCCTGTTGGGAGTTTGTTTCTATATGTTTGACAGGTTATCGTTGACCAGGATAATATTGTTAGGCGCCTCTGGCATCGTTATCGGTGGATAGGTCTGCGCTTTATCAATCCTTAATATTATTATTAATAATATTTATCATGGGAAGAACCTCTATTAAACCTCCCTGCAGTGTACAGCTTAGGTCTACATGTACAGTACGTCATCAGGGCTTTCCTTTTCTTCAGAGCTTTTCTAATTACAAATGGTTGATAAATGAAGGGGTCATCAGCGGTACTCTGGTACTGCAAGCAGTACTGCGAGTGCTGCGGTACTGCGAGCGCTAACAAGGTCACCATACAGGACACTGTCCTTGACTTCTTTAGCAGCAGATACAGAGAAACCGCTTTCCTGCACCACAGTGGCGTCAGCAGGGCAAAGGATCTGCCCCATCACTCTATCCGCAAAGGATAACCATATCAGGGTTCATGTACTTTCGCCTCGCTCTCAGGATGTGGGGGCGGGGGCTCTCTGGAGTCCTTCCACGCCCAAGTACGGGGGAAATAACATGGGAGGGAGAGGAACCACCGCGGCGACTTACGATTCCCGCCTGCGGAAGTTTGAAAAGTGGTGCCGACCTAGACAGATACTGTTTACTAAGGCCTTTATAGCACAAGTGGCCGAGTTCCTCCTCTCACTCTTCGGAGAAGGCAAACAGGTCTCAACAATCAAGAACTACAGGTCGGCTATCGCTGCCATCCACCAGGGTTGTCCAGACGGCTCCACGCTGGGCAATAGCCCAGACATCGCCCAGCTCATCAAAGGCATGGCTAATCGCCACCCACGAGTCAGACGGACGGTTAGCCCCCTCCTGGGGGCTCTCAGCAGTTCTGCATGCCCTGGCAGGGCCACCGTTCGACAATGGTGAACGCTTCCCTGGCTGCTCTTACAAAGAAAACACCCTTCCTCATCACGGTAGCGTCAGCGAGAAGGAGGAGTTGCCTCCATGCCCTAACAACCAAGCAGAACCACATCAGATTCGAGGGCCATGGGGTGAGGATGGTTCCAGACCCGTTCTTCATTGCCAAGAACCAGGCCTTGACTTTCTTGCCTGGGGACATCTTCATTCCGGAAACCAAAACCCTTTCATCAGTGGCCGGTACAAGCGATGGTGCCCAGTCAGGGCACTGAAGTGGTACTTAAGCAGGACAGAGAAGTTGAGAGAAACAACCTCCCTTTTCATCCTACCACGACCACCTGACACATCGGCCTCCGAAGATACCCTATCCCGATGGCCAGTAGAGATGATCCGCCCGTTCACAACGGGGGCTACCCGGCCAAGAGCTCATGACATCAGAGGGGTCTCGGCTTACACAGCTCTCTTTGCCGGTATCCCGATAGAGGACATCCTCAAGGCGGCAGCGTGGAGAACACCAACTACATTTGTCGCCTGTTACTTTTGACACTCTACATGCCGAGGGGGCCTTTGGTAGCGCGGTGATGCGAGGTCCGGTGGGTACTAGGTCCCACCCCTCGGGCCTCCCACCATCGGGCAGTGCCACTCGGTGCTAAGGTTGTGAGGAGACAGGTAAGCGTGGAACGAAGTAAATATTCCAAAACTTACTGGTTTGGATATTTACGAGTGACGAGCTTACCTGTCTCCATTCCCGCCTCCCTCCCCCGAGGGGGGTGGGACACAGCCGGACGGGGGAGCGGTCGTTCGACTAGACTCAGGACTCCAGGCACAACACCAGATAGACACAGCCAACAATTACTAAAGATTCACCAGCCATGTCTATCGGTGAGTGTAACTTTGTACCCTGTGTTTTTCATATGCGTACTCACCAAAGTTGTCTTAGGGTTAGCAAGTGTTGGGTCTTTACAGGATTAGGCTCCTTGTTAGGATAAGGGGTAGTTTCGCCTGCAGGGCTCAGGAGAGTGTCCCCCCTTCCCTGCTGCGCCGGGGAGGGTTACACTCTCTCCTGCTAGGAAGGCGTCAGTGACTTCTGTTAGGGGCTCTCCTTTAGGGTTCAGTTAAGTCGACGGGAGTCTTTGGGGGTGGCCAGAGGGTCCTAGCCACCCCTATTTCCGTGACCTTGAGGCCACTTTTAAGGAGTGGTCTCATGAGAAGTGGAGTGACCGGGGGGGTCCGGTCATAGAGGGCGCACAGTGTTATTTTTGACCAGGACTTATAGGCACGGTAGAATGAGGTGCTAAGGTTGTGAGGAGACAGGTAAGCTCGTCACTCGTAAATATCCAAACCAGTAAGTTTTGGAATTTTCACCATTTGTCCATATTGGAGGTTATCTGGATGTAAAATTTATTTCATAATGAGCAGATAGTTCAAAGTTCAGTACATGTTTCAGTATGTGAATAAAGTACATTATAGTGTACTGCTTAGTGTTTCAGCATGTACACTTATTTGTGTTTATGCAAATTTGTGCTGTAACAGTATTCAATTCAATTCATTTCATTTGCCAATCAAATCTGTGTTGCAGTACAGAAACACGTTGAGCAAAGTTAGAGTATGTAAAGAAATATAAGATAATATGAATAGTTGGATGAAATCGGTTGAGGGAAATGCAGAGTCTTATGATAGCTTAAATTTTAGTGTTGATATCCTGTTCCCAATTCTTGTCTTGTTTTAACAAACAACTGGGTTTTAAAGATACCTTCAATTCACAGCTTAATTTACTCCATCCAGCTGCGTCCAATTATCTTTGCGACATAGTTTTGTTGCATCATGAAAATTAAATTTTTGTCAAGCAAATATTAAATTGATACAATTGATGGGATAGCACAGATTCTTTGCATTGAAATGAATTTGGCTATAATCTAAGTCATCCTATAATCATAATATTAGATCATATTGTGTTTTGCTCTAGTTCTCTCTCCTTTTGTACAGATATTCTATATTTGTGATCATACCAATAACTTCTATGAGCCAAATTTAATAAAGTGTAAAAGAGCTAACACTCAAGTCTTATATCTTTTTTTTTACAGAGTGTAAACCAGGTAAATATGGTGCCGGCTGTTTACAAGATTGTCACTGTCAGAATGAAGACAGCTGTAACAGATTTACAGGTGAATGTGACACTGCACGCTGCCAAGATACATGGAGTGGGAGTAATTGTCAGAGTAAGTTGGATGCTTTTATAGGATTTATCAGTAAGGTTTTTATAAGGTACATGATAACAACTGTTTCATTGTATTTATGTATACAAAGCAAGCATTACACATATTTAGTTATATCAAGCGAGCTGTTGTAAAATGTCCACCTGTAAGTTTATTTCTGTGCAGTTATATACCTTCACACATTTCGTTAAAGAGGGTTTAAATGTATACCTAATCGCTTTGCATTGGTTTTACTTAGACTGACTACAAGCAGTTGAAACTTGTATTTCCTCCTTTACTTCCTTATATATTCTTTATACAGTCTGTTTATGTACACACTATAGAACTGTACACACTATAGTTACTCAGTGCATTCATTATGTATACCTTTGTCACGGTGTGATGATTACATTGATGGAAATTTAACCCCAAGTTGACTAAAAAAAAGTTCACTCGTAGGAGCTATTTGTCAGAAACTTATCACGGCAAATTTACAGCTATGAATTTTGTACAATAAGGAAGTAAATCAAAGGATATTCCAAAGGCCAAGATGACTGCTTAACCAAAAATACTAGACATTGTCTGCACCTTTAAGTTAAAACCACATCCTGGTAGCAATTTGTACGTTGAAGGATTTCAATTAAATTAAGCAGAATGAATGATGTCATCATGTCAATTAAGCTGAATAATATTTTATCACTTATCCACAGAAGAAAATAGTATTTCCACAAAGACATAGAATTGTTCAATTAATTTAATAGACAATATTTACAGCTTAGCAAACATTCCAAATGTATCATATTTTAAGGATTTATAACTCAACATGAAGATAATTATGATAGCTTATAAGAAAAATGTCTTGTACCATGATAGCATCACAGACCTATATGTACTCTGATACATTTACCAGAGTAAGAGAGGTATACATATAAAAAAAATCACTCTGCAGAGCTTGCTTGACCTTCAAACTTGGTACTTAATTAGATACTATTGAGGATGTTCTCTGCCGCTTTTCTTAATGTGATATGTCAGTAAGGTTATAAGTGGGCAAACTCTTGTAAATCTTGTAAGCAAGCTTATTATCTGTAGCACCATATACACTAGTCAAAAGATGAAAGATTATGAATTATTCTGATTATGTCTAAAATGTCTATAATGTGGCTTAAGGTTCAATGTTAAGGTTGCATTTACTTCAGTAGAAACTACTTAAAATAATAAACACACAACTATGCAGCAAAACATATTTTAGTTGAAGCTGTACTAGGCCTAAGTAACTTTGAAGTTAGTTAGGAAAAGCACTCCTATAACAGCTTTCCTGGGCAATCGATGCTTATTTTTCACATGGCAATGTTTAATGTTACAAGTGTAATAACTGTCTATCATTGTATTATAGCACTCATTTGAAAATCGGCCCTTTAGTAAGACTGCCGTTCATTTTTCGCCACTGCCCTCTTCTTGACCTTCAAGGTTATTAGTCTGGAACGTTAGCCTGTGTGTTATGTAATCAATTTGTTTGCCTAGCAAAGGAAATGAGCGTGTAAAAGGCCTTGTTCACATTTAAGAACACAAGGGCAATTATTGATATTAAGTCCGCAAGGAGGATTATCAATTAAAAACATGACGTGTTCACATTAAAGAACCAGTGAGTTTTCGTATTAAGTCGCTTGCGAGATTAATATACTGTGCAGGCGTGAAAAAAGTCATATCAGATGTTTACATTTCACTGTGGTTTGCCATTGCCACATGTGCTGTACTAACTTGGCACGTACCACTCTGTACACATTTGCACCGGAACGTTCAATAATTGCACATAACAGTAAACTGTATTCAAATTTCAAACCAATCCGTACCATATACCATTACACGTAAGCCCAGATTCAAATTTCTTACAAACCCTTCAATGGATGAGCGAACGATCTTGCTAGTCATTGGTTTACTGCTGATATCGTATTTGAGGCTTATGTAACATCGAAGGTATGTATTTTTAAAGGTAGTCAGTACAGGCCCCAAATTGTAGAATGCTATAACTGCTAGAAGTTTTCAAAAAGTACTTTCATGGAGGTCCTTACTCTCCAAATTGCTCTTAGACAGTTTCAAGGAACTTACAAAATGGTTGAATGTCCAGTGAGGAAAATTTCCTCAAAGGTTGTAATAAAAACAGTTTAAGAATTTTGACCACAGGTAACCATATTTGAATATCTAGCATATTTGGGACCAATACAGCATACCTTTAATGTTAGGTCTAAAGTCTATGCATAGGCTAATTATAGGCTAGGCCATACGTAATGGTTTTAGCCTTTAGTGACTGCCGTAGCACCCGATTCCAAAATCATCCGTTTCGAAATAAACATAAAATTTCCGATTTTGACCTCTTCAAAAACGTGTGAGTTTGGCATAGAATGAACTATAGTTTATTAGATTTAAGTGGACTGTCCATTCAGTTTGTTTTAGTCTCACAACCTTAATGGTGACTTTTCTGCAGTGATGGTCGAATCAGTGTAAAAAAATCAAATTGGTTAACGTATAGCGTCATTAGATAGTGTTTCTGTTAAGAAAGGCAACGGTCTGATACTTGAACAAACAAACACAGTGTAGGTATGCCTCACTGATCTGTACACTGTGTCGTATGCCTACTGCACGTTCAAAAATTCCCTGCCAAATTTCAAATGGATAGAGCGGATATTATAACTTAACCGGAAATATCGGGTCATCATAAGTCTGCGACCGTTCACATTACATTTATAAAGAACGCAAGAGGGATTGAAAAACCCACGAAAGGATTATTCATAAGAACGCTCGTGGACTTGAAGTACGAGTACTCGAGCGTTCACACATAGGGAATTAATCGCCCTTGCGGACTTTAAGTACAGGTGCCTTCTTAAGTGTGAACAATGTCAAAGTCACCAGCACAGCTCAAATTCCCTGTGATCTACAGCGAGAACCTATTAAAATGCCAGAGACAGGTAAACCGTTATGCCAGTGGTATTAAAGGGCGCATTTACAAATGTGGTCTTATTTTTTTTATTTGAAACGCATAAATTTGTTTGGAATAAATAAGTTGGTTTACTTGGCACTCCTTGGTAAATGTCAAGCAGTAGCAAAATTTGTTTTCTGCTTCCTTTAAACTACTTAGATTTAAATGGTAATGAACTGTTGAAAACGTTTTACACATACGATATGGTAATTTTTATGTTCACTTGCTTCTTGCAAACTTCACAAAGAATTTAATTTCCATTTGAAAACAATAATGAAACCATTGTGTAAAATTTTAATAAAATTGCATTTTATAACCGAGAAATGAACATGAGGAGTATGTATATAATAGAATTTAGGTTTATTCAAGAAAAAATGGTGCTCATTCATTTAAGGGTTCTGAATAGCCAGTTTGAAAAGCTTCTTGGTTATCTCATGACGGGCTCGGCATAAATTGTCTAGTTTATACATTGTCTAGTGCAATTGTGGCCTTGCGCCTGTGACACGATAAGTTAAATTTCATGATTTTTGAAAGATGTTTGCTGTCCTCTTATTATCGTTTTAATTGGAGAATCCAAAGCAGGTCTGGAATAACATCTTTAAACTCTGCATGGTAGAATCAAGTTGCCAATGTTAGGTTGGACATTATTTGAAACAACTAGATAGGTGCAGTTTTCATGCATGATTATAATTTTGTGACATATTTCACTTAATTTTATTTTCTCTTCTTTTAGTGTTTACTGTTTGAGTATATTGCACAGAAAGATCATTTTATGTGGACATTTATACACCATGGCCTGTATTTCCCACTATATAGCATGTAAAGTTAGATTATGTTTCTATTGGATTCTGTACAGCAGCAAAGAACAGAGATTAAATTTGCATTGTCAATTGAAGCGAGTGAAAGTTCAGTTGGTGAATAGATTTTTTGCTGTGTGAGCCATTTTATATTGAGTGATTTCAAAGAATTTGTTGTCAAGACCTGAAAACTTGTATACATAAGCAATCCATATCTGCACTTGTATTGATGGTTTGCTATTAAAGTCCACTTAGTGAATTTGTCCATCTGTGTGTCTGTAATTGTTACATGATCTGGACTCAGACTGATCCTTTCTTTCTTTCATTCAACTCAGTTGCTGTTCATCAATCAAAATAAAAGAAAAATTTTATGACAAGAAACCACAAACTTTAATTATAGACTTTTTCTTTTCTTTCTTAATTCTGAAATCAGTGACATGAAACATAGAAACAGTACTGTTTTGGAAATTCATGTTGCTAAGCTGCAATGGAAGGGTTTAGCACACATGAAATTGTATTTATGTTTACTATTTATCCGTTCATCCGTCCGTTCGTCCTCATTGTCGTCCTCAATATTATAATTATTTTTTGTTAGTGGGGGTGGGGATGGAGGCTCTGCTGGGAAGGCAGAGGTTTAACTCTCTTAACAGCAAACTTGACCCTCTGTTGTCCTGTTTGCACATATTTACTTGTATAGTTATCACATCATTTTATATCCTCAGTTCAAAGGAATTATAGAGAGTTTGCAAACCATCAACATAATTTAGTTTATAATTAGCAATGTTGACATAGACTGTGTGACTTTGGGAGTCTATATTTATTTCTTTACACTGTTGTAGCAGATGAATGTCAGCCGCCAATATGTTAATGCCAACTACTAGCATTTGTATGACAGAGTATGTTGATGATATCATGTGAAGGTGCTAACGTTGCAATGCACAGGAGACTCATCAAAATTCACTGGAAGAAGTGTATATGTTGGTTTGTCATTTGTTGACATTACAAAATTCTTGTTTTATGATTTCGATGATAATCGTAACCTTTGGATTCATGATGGGGTATGTGGGTGTGCGTTTGTGACGTCCAGCTTTTAAAAACGATATCTGAAGAAGGGATGGTTGGAACAATTTCATATTTGGTGTGGAAGGACCACATTAAGTGCAAGAAGCCTATTGTTTTATGTGGAGGTCATTTGGGGTCACCATGGGTCAAATTTTGAAAACCTTGTAAACACGATATCTCAAGAAGGGAAACTTGGGCAGACCACATATTTGGTGTGTAGAAGTACCACATTAAGTCAAGAAGCTTGTTGTTTTTGGTGGAGGTCAAAGGTCATTTGAAGTCAACAAACGTCAAATATTTACTTCACTCCCCTCTTACCTGTCTCTGTACACTAACGCACCTTCCTAAAAATAATATCGCAAAGGCAGCTTGGACAGATGGCATATTTGGTATGTTATTGTACTCACATCGAGTACAAGTAGCGGGCGAAGATGAATGGTCGATTAAATTCACCAGGGGTCAAATTGTGAAAACCATGTTTTACACAATATTTCAACAAGGACAGATGTCATATTTAGTATGTTTATGTATCACATTTAGTACAAGAAGCCTGTTGTTGAGGTCAATGGTCATTTCAGGACAGCCTGTGTCATTGTGAATATATTGTTTGTCAGATCACACTGCTTTTCACTGTATTACTAAGATGAAGTATGTAATTGTACACCCTCACTATACATGAAGAAAACTGCTCATCAATACCACAATGCATTTGTGCATTCTGGTTGATGCTTTCAGATTTTGATTATAAACATTTACCTGCAAATAAAGAATCGATATTATGTTATGACTAATGGTATCATCCAAACAGTCAGAAAATATATAAAACAAAAACAATCATGTGTAAATCATGCAGCTTGATAGTGATATGATTATATTATTTGTCCATAGTTCCTGATGTTTGTCCAATGGGTTACTATGGTAACCAATGTACAGAGAAATGTATGTGTCTTGGTGGTGCTGTTTGTGATAAGCTTTCAGGAAGATGTGAAGATACCAGCTGTGCCCCAGGTTCAATGTTGGATACAAATGGCCAGTCCTGTCTAGGTAATTTCTTAGTGCACTAGTCTATACTCATACATTTTCAATTAATCTACTTATTTGGGATGTTTACTTTCAAGCAAAGGCCATCTGTTCAATTACTATTAACATGTTTCTTTCTCTACTTATT
>KN884027.1:114210-133258 GCA_000934455.1 Apostichopus parvimensis
ATAGTAACAGATGTGAAGTGAGAACTTTATGATAGCTAACAGGTACTTTAACACTTGCAGTTTTTCGCTTCATCCTTGCAATTTTTTAGTGGTTTGTAATATGATGTAACACATTTTTCTCATATCTCTTGTAATATGACATAATACATATATCTCATGTCTCTCGTACTATGACATAACACATATATCTAAGAAATTGAAGTAAATTTAAGTGATAACTATGAAGGTACTAGTTTGCTATAGGTATGTGTCATATAATGAAACTTTTGACAGAAGTAATGTATGAATGCATGTATGTTTTCTAGAGTATTAACAAAGCGTAAATAACTGTTGAGTTTGTTGCTCAACTTTTACCTGCTTATGAAAGAAGGAGGGGGGCTATCTTTCGAACAGAAGAATATAGTTGATGTTGTGCATTCACAAAAGCTATTCAACCAACATAATTAATTAAACCAGATAATTAAACTTGTGAAACAAATGCAACCATGTTTGTTAACGTAAACTAAACAAGCAGGTTCACCTACACAACCATATGTAAGCCAAATTAGTTCACACCAGAATTTGTTTTGTTGTTGTAATGTTCTGTCCAAACATGTCTGGAGAAAAAGTGAGTTGTGACCAACTATACTTCTAAACTTACTTTATCAGGTTCTTACAGTTTTACCTATTTCTCATACAGAAAGTAATGTCTGTACATCAACTGCAGTTGCTCAACTGGCCGGAAGACAGAAACTTTTCAGTAATGAAGGAGTTCAGGAAGAAAATCAGCTTTCTGTATAAACAGCAAGAGATGTGTGGACCTATGCTAGTACACTGCATGTAAGGATATTGATATGTGAAACGATTATTACTTAGTAGGCTAGATTTTAATTGCATGGCAGTAGAAATTGTTGGACCTACACCAGCTCACTGCATGAAGGATATTAAGGAATAGGTAACATTATGAATTAGGTGTGGAATACAAAGGAACATTATATAGATTTGGTTTTAGAGAGGCGGGGCTGGTTACAGGGGTAATGCAACGGGACTGATCAAACTCAAAGCACTCAATGGGTAGGGTTATGTCAGTACAGGGACGAATGGACTTTTTTGTTGCAAAAGATAGTGATGAATGTTGAAAGGAAGGATATTTGTGTGTAATACACATGTATAACATTACATGACAAAGTGCACGATGACAGACTATTTAATTAATTATAATAGCCAAGAGTGATTAACATTGTGGGTAGGAGAAGACATGGGTTAGAACAATTTATAATCCAAAGGCACACAAACAACGTGATGCCATTGTTTCTTATCATTTTCAAGTTCATTATGTAAAAAAAAATTCTTGTCTGTCATTGCGATGAAAACTTTTATGGAGGTTCATCATTTTTTTACTAACAGCAGTGGTGTTGGGCGTAGCAGTGTATTTGTTGCCATTGAGATGGCCCTACAGCAGATTGAGGCCAATGGCACCGTGGATGTTTTCAATGTGGTAAGACAGATGAGGAATAGAAATCCAAATGTCATCAAGTCCATGGTGAGTTTAAGTTGTATTAGTTAATAAATACCAATTATAATTAACATGGTGAGGAGTATAGAATATTGTACAACAGAAAGTACAAATGATCACAACATCAAAACAGAATTAAGTTTGTGAAGGAGATGCAAACCCAACCATTGTCATTGGTACATGTCATGAACATCTAACAGCTAACAAAAATATTATTCCATTTGGGAGATATCCCTAAAGAGAATAAGTAAAATGACTTAGATCATAGTGACACTATGACATCACTGAGTTGTTTTATAGATTTTCTTTGGTGGTTGGGGAGATGGTCTTTACAAAGATTTCTGTACTATAAGCCAAATATGGTGGTTGCGTGTTGTTTCCCAATAAGTAGCGTCAGTAAAAACTACACACGATAGATGGAATCTTCAAAACAGAAGACTTAGGCCTATGTGATGATCATGTACTATATATTTTATCCAAAAGACCTCAAAGAAATGAGAATAAAATTCCACTTCATTTAATACAATATCTGCGTCATCCTGCCACAAGTGTATTTATGATACACTTCTTACACATGAGATATAGATATGTCAACAAATAAATGGTGAATTTCAAAACTTGTTAGTTCTAAAGATTAAATCTAAATCTAATTTTCTACTTCCAGTTTTGAAATGCCTTAAAGGAAAAATGTGAACAGCAAAATATAAAATTTTGAAAATTTCGTTATTTTCCACCTGTCATCAGTAAAAGTTGAAGATTTTCTATCATATGTCATTCATTGTTAAGTGTTATATGATGATTGCTCCAGTAAGCACAACACTAAGAAGTATCCTCATAGTAGTTATACATCACTGTTATATATACATATATCTCTATATTTTTATATATGTGTTTCAAATTGTAGATAAAACTTAAGCGTTCTATTTTTCTGTTTGTCATTACAGGAAGATTACTTCCTGTGCTACCAAATTATCCAATCTGTTGCAAGTGAAGAAGAGAATTATGAAAATCTGAAGTATTAGAGTTCTAGATGGTCTTTATGTACCACCTTGTCCCACTATGACCCTGCCCCTCTCCTTTTTCCATGCCTAAGAGCTACCCCTATCTCTGTTGCAGTGTTCGTTATGGATGGTATATTCCCAACCAAACAGTCACAATTAACCAGTAGAATAAAAACAAGACTATCAGGACAACAGGTTGGAACTGGAAGTTAACCGGATATAGAATGAATCCAGATGATAAAGGTTCCTTGACCTTAAAATTTGAAGAAATTCATAGTGGAGGCACTGAAATCAGTTTCAACAGTCTGCATCAGCATATAACACTATTTGTGTTTGTCTCTTTCTTGTTGTGTTACCCATTTTTAATCAAAAGCCTGCAAACAATATTGCGTTTCATTTTAAATGTGGTATTAGGGGATTAACACTTTCACCAGCCTGCTGTAAAATGCTTGCTCTCTACTTTCAGTGACAGTAGACAAAGACTCATCTAGTAAGGTGTGGAAGATAGGAGTAGCCAAGTCTTTCTCTCTATAGTCTTTCAATTATTGAATAGAAGTAAAAATATGTTAATTGTAGCTGTCTGTTAACATGTACATATGAGTGACAGTAGACACACACTAATGTAGCAAGGCAAGGTGTTGAAAATAAGAGTAGTCTTTCTCTATTGTCTTTCAACTAATTAATAGAAGAGAAAATGTGTTAAATATAGGCTGTCTGTTAACATGTACATATGAGTGACAGTAGTCACATCCTAATGTAGGAAGGCAAGGTGTTGACAATAGGAGTAGTCTTTCTCCCTATAGTCTTTCATTGTTTAATTGAAGTAATACAAATTTACCAATTGTTGCTGTCTGTTAACATAGGTAGAGTAGTCCCTCTATTCTTCCAATTTCTTTAATAGAGGTAATATAACAACTAGTATTATTAACTGTAGCTGCCAAAATCAAGGCTTACATGTAGCCAAAGTTATATAGAAAAGGGTGCACTTAAATAACTTGCATAACATGATTGAGTATTCACTTTAAATACTACATCACATCTTGAGTGATACCACTATTAGACTCTCTACTTTATCATCTTCAAATTGATATCAAACTGGCTACATTTAGTCAAACTGCTGAAGCTGTGGCTTACATGTGGGAGCACTTTATAAGTATAACAGAACAAACTTAAGCAAACAGAAAAGTCCACATACAGGGTAATTGTTCTTTCAGTCAAATCATTTTAGAAGTTAACAGCCTTGCAAGCATTGTAAAAGAAAGGTTGAGCAGTAGAGGGTAGGAGAATGTTATTAATTGTACCATTTGGAATATTTGTCATCAACTAAAAACATTAAGTTGCATGACATTGTTCTCTTCTGATACACCATTATTTAGACTAGTCTGTTGCAATGGTGATATAGAATCATTTGCGCAAGTGCATCATTTTCTTGGTTGCATGGGCCAGAGTAGGAGTACAGGATACATTTGAGTGACAGTAGGCAATCACTCATCTAGCAAAGCAAGGAGGTGTGGAATTTGTGGGAATAGTATATCTCTAGTCTTTCAAATATTTTTAAGAGAAGTTAAAAGAACTAATAGTTGTCTTTCACCTTTTATAAGAGAATTAAAACATGTAATATTGTTAATTGTAGCTGCCAAGTTGTACTAACATGGAGAATGCAATGGTTAGTCACATTTTAAAAATGTTATTCTAGTTCCTTTCAAGTTAATGGTATTTTAAGACTACTTCCTTCGAAGTGTAATACAAGGTATCATATCATGACAGTCTGCATGTGAAGTAAACAGGTCAATTTTGTCTCATTTTGCCATCACTCTGAAGACATAATTTAATTCCAATTGAATGCATTTTTTTCTTTGAACTGTTTTCTATATTGTTATTACATTTTGCAAGCAAAATTTTGAATTTGCAATGGTCTAACTGAAGTTCAATTTGTAATAGTATTTACTCTCACTTTTCTGGTTTTTTTCTTATCATCCTTGCATCATAATGATGGTAATATCACAAATGACTATCACAACAGCAGGTCACCTAGTTGTGGAAATGGTACTCATTCTATGAGGTTTCATACTTTCATTGCGCCCCAACAAATTATCCTACATGAATATCTTTCTGTAAATCTCCATGCCAAGCAGCTTAGGGTTTATATCACTTGGAAGAAAGACGTGATATGAATTTAAAATGATGTTATCCTTATATTTTTTTCTTTTCTGTTTGTCTACTTTTGCTTTCCTTTTTGGAAGTAAAAGTTTTAATTTTAAATGATTTTATGGAATTGCAGCTGCCAAATTTTAATTTTCCACCAGAGTATATTTTGCTTTAAAAATGTTTTTTGTTTCTCCTTTTGTAATACATCTTGCACCAAAATGGAAATATCGTGAATGACTACAAGAAGCAAGTAATATTTGATGTGAAAATGCTACTTTTAGAGATTATTGCCTGTCAAGAATGAAACTTTTCTTCCAAAGTGAGAGGATGCGGCCTGTGAAGCAATTCACGCCCGTTCTTTATCACTGTACTATGAAGAAAAATGTTCTACAAATTCAAATTTTAATGTTTTTTCATTACTTTGCTTTGATTTGTTGTTTTTCTTCCTGCTTTTTTTCTTCTCTTCTCATTTTTGCCAAGTAAAAGTTTAATTTGAATGTCTTTATTGAATTGCAGTTGCCAAGTTTGAAATTTCAAGTATAGTCTATTTCTTATCACATGTTTTGTGTTTACTTGTGCCTTGCATCGGAATGGTAATATCATTAATCAAGTCATCAAGTCATACAAGTATGTTGTGGAAATGTTGCTTTACTGATTATTGGCTACCAAGAAATTATATTTTTACCAATTATATCTTACATGAGCGGTTTTCACGGAATCAAGAAACTTACCTTTCTTCAAATAGCAGTTTTGGTGCAATGATATCGATTGACACACATTCAGTATTTCCTTTCAACTGACTTCTATTATTATTAAAAATGAATTATTTTCATGAAATGAATGATATGATTTCAGATTAGATTTATATTTATATCCTTTATCATTTGCGCTTTTCTGTCTTCCTTATGTAACAACCAAAACACAGGTTCATGTTGCTATGCAGTGTATTTGTAAACAAACAACAAGTAAGAAATAAAACCCTGCAAAGACAAAACAAATGGATCATGAATACAAGATTAAGGTAATTACTTATCATGGATAATTAATGTAAATTAAATGTGCAATGAGAGACAATACATGAGTGACGAGCAGTCATAAACATTGAGTATTGTTCTTACTTAATTAAATATTGTCTCATTATTCTCAGATGTTGGTCATAGCGAAGCACTAAATGAGTCCAACGATCTCAATTACTCCAACGAAAAGAATTAAACCAAATCACTTAAGGAAATAAAAAGAATAACAAATCAGGTGACATGTCATGTGACCAACTTCACCTGAGCAATTGGGTTGCCAAGGAGATGATAGAACTCTCAGGTCTGATAATACATTTTAATACTTATTAACACCTTCACCAATCTCCAGGAATCATGGTTACTAATTATAAGTTTGATCATCCATCACTGATTATGATAACGACAGAAAGGATAAGTATAAGCATAATAGTATACAACTTAGCAATAACATGATGTAGCGCACATTGTGACAAAGATCTTATAACGTCAAGGCCACACAACACAGGTGCGTTAGGATAGCACAGTAGTGGACGGCGATCTACCGTGACAGGCAAGTTATTTAAGTTACTTAATTGACAGCAATTTCGAAATCAAATACACTCTTCATCACTCTGCAATTAAATCCTATCAAACAATTATGAATTAAAGCTTACCCTGAATATGAGACGATCTTGTTAAGCGCAAGAATGGCTCTGTAAAAATGGAATAGAAGACCATTCGCAAAAAGTAGTAATAGTAGTGACAATTGTCATAAAAAGTAGTAAAGTAAAATAGATGGCGCTCGTCGCCTTTTACCAAGTCCATCGGTAAGGGTTACCACTGTTACACTTAAAATGAAAAAAAAGTTGCAATGCTGTTGAAATGCAGGTAACGGGTAATTCCTTTCAACTTTAATCTTTGATCATTACAAATGTATTATTTTCACTTTCATCAGAAATCTAAGTATAACTTACGAGTGAATACTACTTATAATAAACAGGGTCAAATCATTCCTTCTTTTATGTTACACTTTAAATGAGCGGCTTTGAATTGCAGCTTAGGCACAATAATTTAATGAATTTGGTTTCTGATAATTAAAATAATAATTTTCACATCATTGTTCTACATCAGATGCTTATTTATGCACGGGTTTTATGAAATTATTGTTAAGTTTGAGAAATAGTTAAGATCAATTATCTAATAGACACTTCCATTTACACTTTAATTCTGATCCGTTATTCACACATAATTTTGACAATTTATAATTTTGACAGATCTCATACGCAAAAAAATTTCAAAATCGGTTGGAAATCGCAGTCGGCAGAAATTGCGCGCAGAATATGTCTAACAAAACGCCATTTCTATTCCTTGTAAGTACCATTGTTATGAACACGCAACCGCTTGCAAATATATACTGACTAAAATCGAGGTCTCACTGGCATTTTCCTGAATTACAACACACCAGTTACTGGACAACAGTTATGGGATAACAAGCAGTACAAAATGAGCTTATATTATACAGGGAATAAGATATCCAGCAATGTGTCACATGATAATATACTGTAACAAGTAAATATTAAACTATTATGAAATAATTATCTCCTTAATTATCAAATTAGAACGTTCCTTGAGTTGCAGCTTGTATAGAGTTGTGGTAATACATTTTATATTTTTATATTTTCAGAAATAAATGGTATGAATAAACATTTTCAATCTTTCTATATTTATGAATTAAGAGTACCAAAAGGTCCATCCCCTTCCCCTACCTCTGATTCTTCTGGTCCCCTTTCAGCATAAATGCATCACATGAAGACATTCTATCACACACTCCTCTTCCCATTACATATTGCTACTATTTTAATTTCCAGATGCGGTTCATCGAACCACGGCCCTCATTATCTAGGGATTTTCCGTTTTTTGCGAGGTTTTTTTTCGAAATAGGAAACAATCAAGTTTCAAGAGTGCGCTCATAATTGACTCGTCCAAACAATTCTCATAGCCAATACCTTGAATATTGCAGCAGATTTTTGATCATCAATTTAAGCATAATTGTGCCAATTTCTGACAGCGAGATCTGCGCTAAATATTCAAAGCCATAAGAAAAACGCAATTCGCTTTGAAAATTGCAGTCGGCAGAAGTTGCTCGCGGATTGATGTTTCCAAAACGGGCGAAGAGGCCCTGCTCGCATGCTCTTGAACTGGGCGTCTGAAACACTATAGCTCCACCACTAATTATTTCATGATATACTCATTTTGTTTCCATTGACCAACGAGACAACTTTTCACTATCAACTGGCTACAATTGGCATTGAGTGTTGATCATGGTGATGAATGAGTCTTGTATAGACTTTCTTTTATGTTTGATAAAGCTGCATCCGGACTCACAAACCAAATTCTCACCCATAACTAACTCATTCTTTCCTTCCTTTTTGTTCAAGGGAAGGAACAGTAGAGGCCATTAGTCTTTATTCGAGAAACTTCCTTTCTCAGAGGGTTGTGAACGAATGGAATGACTTGCCAGTTGTCCTTTCTAAAAGTGTCAAATAGGATTTGAGATTTCCGTGTTAAGATTTTTCAAAGGGTCCTTGATGGGGAATTTATGTCTCGAGTGATCCTTTTTTAAATAAGAGTTTACTTATTTATTCAGTGAGTAGACAGAAGAGACCTCGTTCCTCACCGAATGAATTGGAAGCATAACACATTCAAATAATATATCGAAATATGATATCGAAATGAATGATGTAATCAAATTTTAGTTTAGAATAAATCTGTCATCATGTCTGCCTAGGTTCGAGTTCATTTGTTTGGTAATTTGTTTATTAATTCCTCTTCTTTTTTGGTGGTCCCGCGTAAATATGTGTGTCTATACACGTTGGATAATGTATTGTTTGTTTTGCGTTTTGTTTGTTTGTTTTGTTTTCGCTTTGTTGGCCTTTTGGTTTCGATACCAACATAACCCTATGCAGTCATGATGGTGTGTGTGACGTCTTGCTTGTAAATACGATATCTCAAGAAGGCTTACATTGATGAATCTCATACTTGACAAATAGAGTAACATAACCTTATTGCTTATAGTGGAGGTAAAACGTCATCTGAGGTCACCAGATGTCAAGTATTGAAAACTTTGTAAGCAAGTCCTGTGTTAATCATGACATGGTGTAATTGTACATCAAAATATTGTTTCAGGACATTTATTTTATCAGAGCAATTTCTAATGAAAATAAAATAAAACTGTTAGCAAACTGCTTATCCACTAGAGAGCCTGTGTTATAGAATGTGTAAAAGTAAGTTGGCCTGACGTTTCGATCCTATCAGAATCTTCTTCAGAGGCTAAAAAAAGGCCAACTTAGTTTTACACAATTTCTAATAAATAAGCAGAAGTCTAGTGTAAGGAAGTCATCGAAACCTCAATACATTTTGCATTCTGGTTCTTGGTTTTTTTTTTGTTTTTTTTTTTACTATCGTTTCGTTCTTTCATACAAACACGGTAGACTGGAAAGCTTTGCAATAGTGAATGCCCGTTCTGTCTTTCCGCATATTGAGACACGGGAATTTCAATAGAAATTGATGGTATAGTACAAGAGCTTACAAGATTTGTGACGAAAATAATATAGAAACGAAATACAACATAGTAAGTATAGATATAATCTAAGAAGTCAGGGTTGATTTTTAAAAACAAAACCAAAATATAATTACGGCAAAACAAAGCCAAAAACCAACGAAGAAAAACAAAGCAAAAAGACAACAATAATCAATACCAATTTATGATGATTACAGAAAAAAAGGCAAGGGAAACTACATCAGCAAGTTAAAATAGCAGCTTCAATACTTAAAATAATCAAAGCCAAATTTCAAATCAGGTTGGGTGGTGCGGGAGGTGTATAAATGAAAGGAGATCCAAGCATAGAGATTGTCTCTCTTTTATAGTATAAACAGAAAAAAATGGTGACATTAAATTATGTCTCAACGTGTTGAAGAATCAATTGCACGCTGATAGCAGAGGGTACATGTCGTATTACAGCTTCAATTACATTAGTATAGCATAATAAAATGGTAAACTTAATTGCTACACAAAATGAGAGATGAATGTAGCAGTTAAGATTGTTTGTTCACATAATCTCAGTAATGTTACTACTTTAAAAACTTTACAAATATAACGGAATTCCTAATGTTAACAGAATTACTTCTAAAATCCCTGTAAAGTCAGAATGCGACGGTTGTATACTTCAGTCACAGTTGGCAGTCCTCTTAGAGTTTAAATCCGAAGTTTTCTCTTAGTATTGCTGCTGTAGGTGTCGTACCACAATTAATCGTTCCATTGACTTATACAATAAATTTGTCACTTTCAAGGTGGAAACAGCTTTGCTCCTATTAGAACTACTTCACATTTCTGACGTGCTGCTTTACTGAGGCTGACTTTGAAAAACTGTGATACAAAAGATAGTACAGTCATCGACAATGCTGCTAGCCCGTATGGGAATCCGATTGAAATAGCTGAACGATTCAAGTGTAACAACAGGAATACAAAACTATGTTTAGTCACCCCACCCCTGATACCACCCCTCCCACCACAAATCCGACTCATTAAAGGTGAAATGGAGCGCATTCGCACAAAAGCGAAATATGCGATAATAATGACAGTATAGAAATGCAGGTAGAGCAGATATCCACGAGAATAAAACTAGTAGTGTGGAGGATTCAATTATGACATACTAGTACTTTCTACTGGTAAACTTTACTCATTGTCGAATACATCTCTCAAATTACTACACCATACATGGTCTAGCATTTGTTATTTGTAACAACATGCACATCTGTATTTTAAGTATTTTAGACAAAAGAAAATGAAATTCACATCAATTTCTAGAACTTGTATCTTCGTCAAAGAAATAGCTCCGTTTCGATGTCTAACGAATCATGAACTTACAGAAAGTGCGTCCGCATATTTGTGGTTCAAGGTAACCTTCGTAGTCTACACCCTTTAGCAAAGTTTAAACAAGCAAATGATTATCTAGTGCATGGATAACCTCCATTGACTTTTAGGCATACACAATTTATATTCCTTCATCTCCTATGCACTAGCCTAGAAAAAGACTAGACATATGCTTACTTCATAGACAGACATCATCAGACAATGTAAAATATCACTAACCAGCAATTTGCTTCACCAATAGAAAATGATACCTTTTAATTGAATTAATTAAGACTATATTGAGTGTGTCAACTGAGTTGTAACCAACGTAACAAGAAGAGGTAATTTACACTATACAAAACGGCATAAGTTTGTTACTTACACTATTTTGATAGAATCTACTGTTGCCTTCCAAAACATCCATACATAAAATTTTAGTTGTGCCTGACCAACCCTCTTCGCATCCTCCCGGGTTCTTTTCCGACATCATATTGGCACACATTGTCCATAGACGACGCCCGGTCAGTACCATATTACATGTAGGCATGAGGAATTTTCACTACAACCTTCAACTTCGGCAGCATGCGTGTTAGTTTCGCGTCAAACTTTTCACGTACCTACAAGTATAGTGGAAATGTCATAAATTCGTACTTACTTCAAACGAGAGTCAACGCACGGAATACGGCATGGAGTGTTATATCAGGGAGCTGCTACTCTGTTAGAGTAGCAGCTCCCTGGTTATATAACGTGGCTGTTGTAACTCGTATAACAGCTGCTTGAATCCACTTCGAGTTAGCGACTGCGACCTTTGTTGCAATTAGCAAATTGTAGCACCCCAGTTGTTTGTTACGCTTACTTTATCTACAGTTAATGACAGGGTTGAGTATTCAATGTGATGTGGTACGTACTGTACGCTACTTGTGAACGGTACTTCGGTTCCGTAATGGGCATTGCCGAGTCGTAGTTTAAGTATCTACTTGAAAACAAGTAACCGCGAAATGGTAACAGTCATACACATTTTGAAAGGACCGAATTACTGAGAGATTAGTTAAGAGATTATACTGGAAGTGGAAAAGTTGTAGCATATTGAAGCTGTGTACACTTAGGCTAACATTTAACGTTTGTCCTACCTGTTCGAAACTAGGCCTACTTTTCCTATAGCAAGCATAGGCTACTGTAGGCCGAGCTAGCCTATTTCAGCGATATCCGGAACTATTGTGAGGAAGCCTAACCCAGTCGTATGGTTTCATTCATGGAAGAAGCCCCGACAATTCAACGTAAGATTTCCAGTAGCTATCCAAGGCTAAGCCTTACTTGTACTGGTAACAAAGATCAGGCCATTTTACATTACAAGGGCAGCAGCCTACCAAAATGTTCCACTGGACACTTATTGCTCTGCGATTGACTCTGATCTGTTTCATGTTATTGTTAGTATTGTTACATTATTCTGGAGCTCAAACTGGAACATGTGGACGAAAAGGTAAGTGCTACTGCTGAAAGTGAGAGTAGGCTATGTGAAAGGAGATAGAAAGACCTACTGCTAACTGGGTGCTAACTTAGGGCAGGTAGACTAAGGTAGGCTAGTAAGGCCAGAACTAAATTACTTCATTAGCCTTTTCTTAGCCTACTGTATGTGCCTAAGTAGATTAATTTCCCTTTCCTTCAATTTCATTGACATGGGAAATCTTCCTGCTAAACAATGTTTAGTGTAGCGCCCCCAACAGGGTTTTAACTAGCCGAGCGGCCGTGGGCTCGATAGGGCAGCTGTCGGCCACCCTATGTCAGGATGAATGTGGGGCAACTACAAGTTAAGACAACCTGAACCAATAAAACACGAACAAATAAATTGAATTTTGAACTACTAATACATTTAATACAAAATCTTTGCCTTCTCCACTTGGGCAGGTGTCTAAAAAACCAAATTAACTAATACATGAGGTCAACGCAGTGACCTCCAATAATAGTGTAGCAAGGTGGTAAATTAGGACCAATATTTAATTAATAACATTACAAATACACATAAATCCCAGCTTATAATTTACATAAATAATAACGATACGTACCTGCGAAGTCCGTGGCCAACTGTATAATTTCGAGTCCTAAATCTACAATACATAGGCGTTGCCTCAGGGGTGTTCAAACCGAATTAAAGTCACCCGTGCGCCACAAATATAAGAATAACCCCGCAGGGTGCGGCGATAATATCGACCGTGTTCCCAACCTTTTAATAAGTTTAGATGTAATAATTTAAAGGGATTCTGACAAACGGGGACAATACGCCCACAATATTATAAGAAAAAGGACTCGTACTTGCCTAAACTATAAAAGAACATTTAACTTACTTAACGAACTGACCAACGGACCTCACATGGAATTGTATCAGCACCTTGGTGAATCTCAAGTTGCAAGCTGCAGAGCATGCCGTTATTGACATGTATAGCAGTCATTTATAACGTGTGGTATAAATGTACAAGTGATGTAGTTACACTTCTAAATTTTATTGAACGCAATACTTGCAATGCAAACCCAAACGAGATAACGATTTAGGTGAGAAACCTGTAGGCTAATTAATGGTTTGGAGTTCGTGTTTAATTAGGTCTGAATGAAAATGAATGACATGTGATTTCATTATGTGTTACTTAAAACTACATATAAGCTGGTCTCCGATCGAGACCCAGTAATATATTTGAGACCAGAAGGGTTCCAGATAGACCAAAGCAGTTCAAGATCAATACTAGCAAACAGAGGTCTAGAGACAGATCAGTCTGGAGTCTGGAGACCTACTGTACTGTACAACACTGCCCATTGTGACACCCCTCTGTAGAGTTTATCTCCATAGTCCTTTAATACTAGTTACCAGCTCCCTTTCTCTCATTGTTCTGTCTAATTTTGCACTATTCTATATCAATTTTCCAATTAACATTTAGCTGACTGTCCATCTGTCTCTTTTATGTGATTTTACTATAAAGTCTGTTATTTGTGTCAGTTAATAGCCACTGAAGGTGACCCTCCTAACATCGAAGGCCCTTCAACTTTAAGTGACCTACACATTTGTTTAACAGTAGATAAACTACTGTAACAGTTTCTTGACAGTTCTTTCTCTCTTAAATTTGGTTGTCACAAGAAATAATGTACTGTAATTAAGGTCTACAAGCTGCCAAGTAAACATAGAAAATCACATGCTAGTGCAATATAAGTCAAAATACAACTGAAGTAGATACATGCTTTTAACTTACACCATGCTATCTTTCATAAAAGCCAGACATATCATTATTGTGAAAAGAATGATAAAATACTGTACATTTCAGAAAAGAGCTTTCCATTCCTTGTTGTTAAATTTATTGTCACACATTTATTGTGGAACTAATGTACAGTAGTTGCAAGTACTGATCTTTAGTCCTTGTAAAATTATTACAAAATATATAATATTATTAACTAATGATGATGGGAGATGAGGGGTCATCTGAGTTAATCTCCCAAATAGACATGTTTTTAGGTTGATCATGTAGTCTTTATGCAGTACAAAAAGCAACATTAATTGAAGTCATAGCTTCCTAATACAGCTCTTTGTGTATGATGAATGCAGAGTATGAATATCATACACCAATAAAGTGCTGATATTTTGAATTGTTTACAAGTGGGTTTTTTCATTTTCATTGAAAACCTTGTTATCTTGAGTTATGCTAAATATTTGACCAGAGGATAGGTATAATATGAAATGTTCTTATTTCTTGAGGATTCCATTACCTGCCAGGGCACGCTCAGTTGCGTTTCCAGGTAATTGACAGTGGTGTAGAGTTTACATTTGAACATGCTTGTTGGATACAGTCCCTTTAAAATATAAATATTAATGAGTTACTCTGCATAGTATTTTCAGTGTGTTGCTCTCACATTTTTTTCAATTGTTTCAGTGCTAAAATTGTTACACTTGTTTGTAATTCAAGAGTCAGTCTTGCCTTGGTCCTTTTGTCGATCATTTTGAGCCTCTTACAATTAATATTTGGTTCTTGAAACCATTCCCATGTGTACTGCGGACACTAGCCAACATGCTTCCCAGAAATTCAACAAGGATTTCAAACCCTCTCTGAAGATACTGCTGACATTGATGTAGATGAATTGACTTGGTTTTCCTCAAATGTCCTGCATGTGGGGATATCATGTATAAACTTATGCCAAGACTCAGTCACATGACTACAAACCAAGACCAACTCATAAGTTTATCACTTTTAAAGTAGATTTATCTGCAATAATAAGATAGTTATTTGGCTTTCCAGGTTCCCTTCAATCTTGTAATTGTGATATTTCTTTTTTCACAGGACTTGGCCCTTTTCAAGTGAGAAAATTAATGTTGTTTATAAACAAGTCGATTACATTACAGTATCTTGTCAGTAAACACTGCCAGTTTAATTGTCCATCAGCTTTGTGTACTATTTGAATGACATGCATGTAATTTAAGTTAACCTTTCATGTATGAAGCAAGTTCCTTTTAACAAACTAGCTGTACAGTAGTGTTGAAGAGATAGGACCAGAAAATCGTTCACAAAAGATGTAAATGATTTTCTATGATTTTCTACAATATGTTTACAATTGTAATTGTTTACGATGTGTAGACATCTACGAAATCTCAAACCCCTTTTTATTGTTAAATAGATCCTTAAAAATTGTATAATGCTGTAGGAAATGAAACCTAGACTTGAGATTCTTTGAGACAGCCATTGGTACCAAGAATATTCTAAAATAATGAGGTCAGTATACAACATATTTAACTCTGTGAACACTGTACATATTTCTGTCTATCAATTTAAGCATCGAAATTCCACTACCTTAATTTTAAAAGAAACTAAAAATAATCAATGCTACGTACACAGTTTACATGTATGCAAATTATACTTTTTCACTAGTTGCCATATCTTCATTAAATGTTTTCGTATTTTATGAGCTAAACAATAAACTAAGTTTAATTTTCTATCTTGAAGTGTAATTATAATGTACTGTTGGTCGGGATTACAAATAGACTATTACACTTTGGTGAATCATTCAAATGTGTGACGTTGTCTTCCAGTCAATTCAAAGAAATTCAAATTTGAGTATTCCGTGGCTCGATGTACTGCAAATCTGTTCATTGTAAATGACCTTCAGTAATTAATGTTAAAGTATGTGACCAATTGAAATATTATCACAGTAGCTTAGGTAGGAAATAGTGTAGACTCTTTAAGGCAAATTTTCAATGGTAGTCCGATAGTCTCATTTTGAACAAATTTCTGTTCCGACAACCAAAATCAGCTATGGATGTTTACATCAAACTCAGATTGCATTGGAAATATGCCAAAATTTTACAATTTTGAATTGCTGTCACCCCCAAGGCTGGTATTCTGTTCATTTACTTCGCTCCCCACTTACCTGTCTCCCCACAACATTAGCACCTCATTCTACCATGTCTAGTATGCCCTGGTAATCTTTTAACACTGTGCACCCTCAGTGACCGGCCACTTCCGGTCAATGCCCTCCCTTCTCATTCTACCACCCAAAGTGTTTACACATATATGTTTTCGTAGTTAAAATTAAAATCTTTCGGAAATTGCCTGGAATATATTGGATTTTTCCCTTCTTTACATCCTATTGGATTTCAGAACGTTTTACAGTCGTTTACAGCCTGATAAGTATCCTTTTCTTCTAAACTGGACCTCATCCCGTACCCCAAGAGTTCTCCGAGAGGGGAGGGAATTGCAGGAGAGACTGGAGGTGAGGAAGAAGCGAGAGAGTTGGTGGGAGATGGAGTGGAGAGTGGCCAAGAGAGGGCCAGTGGAGAGAGAGAGAGGAGAAAGAGAAATTGCTCCCCCCAAGGTCCCGACGCCGTTCGGATTACATGACCAAGGGGGAAGGCAAGGGCAAGGCCCAAGGCCAATAAAAAGCCCATTAGAAATTCCGACCGGAACGGACAGAATGTCCGGGTCGAGGAGAGTGGTACCCGATGTGGTACGCACACAGAGATGGGCCCCGGGAGCCTGGATCCGGCGAGACCCGAGAGGGAGCCCGGAACCGAGGCCCCACTCCGGATCCGAGGAAGAGGAGAGTGGAGAAGAGAAAGAGATGGGCTCCGGGAGCCCGGGTCCGGCGAGACCCGAGAGGGAGTCCGGAACCGAGGTTCCACTCCGGATCCGAGAACGGTCCCGAAGCCGGGAACCGGAGCCGCATTCTCGGTCCCCAGAGATGGGCTCCAAAGTCCCAAACCGGTCCCAAAGCCAGGAGCCGACGAGAATAACAACTGCCGGGCCCCCAGAACGGGGTAGCAGGGGCAGAATCCCGGTCCGCAGACCTCTTAACCGGAGCCGCGGCTGGTCCCGAGGCCGGGAGCCAACGAGAGGAACAACTACTGGGCCCACAGAATGGGGTAGCAGGGGCAAACGGCCAATCCGAAAAGAGAGCCGGCCCCGAGAGACATCGGTGCCGAGGAGCGATCGCAACCCACGGCCAACCCGGCCAAGACACCACGATCAATCCCAGACCAAAGAATGGAACCTGATTTGTTCCCTGGTGAGGACGTTCTGGTTTGCAGAGCGTAGGCCAACCTGTCCGGTGTAGACGACGAGGTCGACCCCAAAGATTTCGGGGTTACAGAGGACGGTTACTCCCGCTTCCCAGAGGAGAAAGAGTCTCCTACGTCGGGGGGAGTGTTGCCACCCGGAACTAGCAGCTTGAGCTGCGACGATCTTTTGGAGACTCCTAGAGCCAGAGGAACCACAACCACAATGGGAGACATCTTCATTCCCCGGCTCGTGTTTCCAAACGACAGGTTTGCGTCAATTGCAGAAAAACACCACAATCGCTACACCATTAATCGCTACACATCACAAATGTGTGTTCAATAAGTACCAGCAGAAACCAGGACATGACATAGATTTCCTGGGCATTCATGGGTCATATTCTCCTCGCTAATTATACTCCTCTCTAATTATAATTCATCGCAGGTGTTGCTCATATGTCTAGGTTTAAAACCTTACTTTTGTTTAAAACACTTACAGTACTTGTGGAGCTCACTTCCAGAACATGTTAAAATGCGCAAGACTGAATGGTTTTCTCAAGACGTATTCTTTTTACTTAAACGTCTTAGCCCTAGCAAACTGCCAGGAAGAGAACTTTCTCGAACCTGCCAAACTGCCAGGAAAACGAAAACTTCTTAGAACCTTGGCAAACTGCCAGAAAAATGTGCAATGCTGTACATTTGTTAAGAGAGGAGGGGGACCAAGCAGTCACCTGGCAAACCTGGCAAACTGCCAGGGAAACGAAAACTTCTTAGAACCTTGGCAAACTGCCAGGAAAATGTGCAACGCTGTACATTTGTTAAGAGAGGAAGGGGGCCAAGCAGTCACCTGGCTTGCAACGTGTGAGCTCAACTTGTTCTGCAACGAGCTGTCGACTATGTGAGCGATCCCATGGAATAAGCTTCTCTATTTCTTTGGTGAATTACCAAGACAAGTGCGTTAGTAAGTTGAAAAAGGGGTAGGATAGAACCCCAGGAAAGTTACAAGCGCTAACACGCTCCAAACATACAGTATGCGCTTCATGAATTATGTTCGATGTTCCGGCATTTTAAGCAGAGTTGCATTTCGTAGTGCACTGATGGCCTAGTCGTGACTATGCGCTAGGTGGTTTCAATAGGAAGTTGGAAACTTTTACTGAACTACGAAATTGACTCATCTCGACATGAAGAGATTTGAGAAGTAACGGGTACGTTATCATAGCATTTAATACGTGTTTATTACGTTAAATGTGGTGTTGTAAAACGTCGACATAACGTTTCTATGAGATATTAATGTTATATTAATGTTATACTAATGCCTTAACGAAAATTGTTTTGAAATAATAGCCTGAAAACGTTTTCGGTGACATATTTCTTACACCACAAATAACGTTATCATAACAAAAGAAGAAACGTTTAATAACGCTTTTGTGTTTGCTGAGTAACTCCCCGGGCTCAGCTCCATTAAGCAGCCAGGGATTAATGAGGTGGAATTTCTACAAACGCACCCTCTCACCATCTTCACGGTCCCTGTTGGGAGTTTGTTTCTGATGAGTAGATCTACAGTATAGCTCAGTTAGCTCAGTGGTTAAAGCCGGTGCCTTTCAATCATAAGGTCCCCGGTTCAAGTCACTCCAAGATTAATGTACAGTATGTCGTCCAGTTACAGAGTTGTTGACAATTCATAATCATGGACGTTAAATATGAATGTAAGAGACTGACTTCGGTCAGCTTGCGGCTTTGATAAGCCAATGAGGCTTCTTCACAAGTTCCTACTTGCAGGATGATCTAAAATACATACATAAATACATATATATAGTTGTAGGAGTCACATATAGCAGTTGTAGCATTGACTAAGATTCTGATGAAGCAAACTACCCATTCAGTACTCATTTTTTGAGAGCACTGTGGTCAAGTGGTGAAGGCAGTGGACTGGTGATCTAAGGCTTGCAGGTTGGAGTCCTGGCCAGATCATTC
>KN884027.1:133403-144320 GCA_000934455.1 Apostichopus parvimensis
TCCTCAATATTATTATTAATATTATTTATCATGGAAAGAACCTCCATTAAACCTCCCTGCAGTGTACAGCTTAGGTCTACATCATCAGGGCATTCCTTTTCTTCAGAGCTTTTCTGATTGCAACTGGTTGATAACTGAAGGGGTCATCAGCGGTACTGTGGTACTACAAGCAGTACTGCGAGTGCTGCGTTACTGTGAGCGCTAACAAGGTCACCATACAGGCCACTGTCCTTGACTTCTTTAGCAGCAGATACAGAGCAACCGTTTTCCTACACCACAGTGGCGTCAGCAGGGCAAAGGATCTGCTCCAACACGCTATCCGCAAAAGATAACCATATCAGGTTTCATGTACTTTCGCCTCGCTCTCAGGATGGGGTGGGCTCTCTGGAGTCCTGCCACGCCCGAGTACAAGGCACTTTGACCACCATCCTCTCAGACAACACGATGGTGGTGGCATAGCTACATCAACAGACAGGATGGCACCAGGTCAGAGAGATTGTGCCGTCTGGCATGGGAGACCCTCACCACAACTGCAGAATCTGGCATGGTCCTACGGGCCTCTCATATAGCCAGAAAGGAGAATGTGATGGCCGATGATCTGCCCAGGGGACAGCTCGACCCCGACGAGTGGACCCTTTCACAACGAACATGCGGCAGGTTTTTCCAAATGTTCGGCAGACCTCTGATACTGTAGACCTGTTTGCGACTCAGGGCAACAATGGGCTGCCCATCCTTTGTTCCAGGCGGTCCCACCTGCAGGCCTTCCACATAGCGCCAGGTCCCTGTCGTGAGACGGACTGGAGGCTTACATCTTCCCCTCTCTTGGCAAGATCAGCCAGGTACTGAGGGAGATCCGCCATTCTGGGGGCAAATCCACCATAGTGGCCCCGCTGACCCTGGTTCGGGAAAAATTCTCCAGCTCCTCGCGGACACGCCGGCGATCCTGCCAGACACACCACATCTGTTGTCCCAGAGACAGGGGGCGCTGGCTCACCCAGACAGCAAGGGCCTACAATTAGTTGCCTGGAAATTGTCCGGTCTTCCCTCAGACAGAAAGGACTTTCGCCGCCAGAGGGAGAACAACCGTGGCGACTTACGTTTCCCGCCTACGGAGATTCAGAGTATGCCGAACAAGACAGACTCTGCCTACCATGGCCTCTCTAACCTCGATCGCTGACTCCTTACTCACACTGTTCCAAGAAGGGAAGCAGGTTTACGACGAATCGACGATCAAGAACTATCGTTCGGCTATTGCAGCCTTCCATCAGGGCTTCCTCTACGGCTCCACGCCAGGCAACAACGGCACGCCTTGACTAAGGCACCTTACGGTTTGTGGGGTGCGGATAGTTCCCGACCCCTCCTTCTTCGCCAAGAACCAGGTTCGGGCTCTCCTACCGGGAGATATCATCCCAGAGATCAAGACCTTCTCTTTGATCCCCGAGGACAGACTATGGTTTCCTGTAAGGGCACTGAAGTGGTACCTCAACAGAACAAAAGATCTCTTGGGTACTTTGACATCCCTGTTCTTCCTCCCTCAAGTGCCTTACTCAGCAGCCTCGAAGGATACCTTGTCCCGCTGATTGGTGGAAACTATCCGCCCTCTGGCTACAGGTCCAGGCAGATCTAGGGCTCATGACATTAGGGGTTTCACAGCTTCTACAGCCCTGTTCACAGGCTTTCGGATAGTAGACTTCTACAAGGCGGCGGCTTGGAAGACTCTGATCGCTTCGTCGCCTGCTACTTATCGGACACACTACAGGCCGATTCGGCTTTGGTCGCTCGGTGATGTGAGCTCCGGGGTCCCACCCCTCGGGCCTCCCACCATCGGGCAGTGCCACTCGGTGCTAATGTTGTGGGGAGACAGGTAAGCAGGGAGCGAAGTAAATATGATAAAACTTACTGGTGTATATATTTACGAGTGACCCGCTTACCTGTCTCCATTTCCCGCCACTCTCCCCCGAGGGAGGTGGGACACAGCCGGACGGGGGAGCTGTCGTTCGACCTGACTCATGACTCCGCACGTTATCGTTATAGACATCGCCATCCACTGGTTCGCCTACGGCTCCTTGTCTATCGGTGAGTGCATGGTTTTCCTTACTTTGGTATCCAAGTTACAGTTTACCATCTAAGGTAGTAATGGCCTCGTTGTTTTTGTTCAATTAGGCCTCTGTTAGTTTAGGGGTAGGCACGCCTACGGGGTTACGGAGGGCGGCCCCCCGACTTCTCGGGTGGGTTCCCCCCCCTGCCTGGAGGCGTCAGCAGCTTTTGTTAGTGTAAGATTTTCTTCTCGGCGGGTGGCAGGGTTTGCCCGCCACCCCCCCCCAAGGTCGCGTCAGGGACCACTTTGGAAGGGAAGTGGTCTCATGAGAAGGAAGGGCATTGACCGGAAATGGCCGGTCACTGAGGGTGCACAGTGTTAAAAGATTACCAGGGCATACTAGACACGGTAGAAAGAGGTGCTAATGTTGTTGGGAGACAGGTAAGCGGGTCACTCGTAAAAATATAAACCAGTAAGTTTTATCATACCAACCTACTGTACACATCTCTCCTTTAAGTGTATATTGAATAGTAACAGACCGGTCATTGTTAGGTTTTGGACCAAAAAAGACCTAATTGTCCGAGGGACTACAGAAAAAAACCTTTAAAATTTGCCCAGCTGATCCTTTGGAGGAATTTGCCATAACAAGCCATGTGTACAACTAAAAAGAGATCCCATGAAAGTTCCATACTGACGTCGGTCAACCAAAAAAGCTACAAAGTTTTCAAAATTTCTTTGCATTCTTAATCCTTTGAAAATTACCAGCTCGGTAAATAAATCGTGCATTCACTTGTTACTAAACAAATGAAGTTGTCAGTACAATACACGTGATGTGTTGATCACCTACCGATTCCAGTGATATTTCAGTGGGGTAAGACTTGCAGTAATTAACAGCGAAAGGTTACTAGCCTTAGTTAGATCTTAGTATACTGTTATCTACAACAAGAATTGCAAACATTTTGAGTGGTTTCGTTGTCTGGGCACATCCACAAGAAGCATTAACTTTGATATCAAACCTAGATCTGGTTGACAGTATGCCTATGTTATCTGTTCAACATCCTGTGGATGGCGTTAACTTATCCGTAATTGACAGGAATTATCAAATTAATACCAGCCAATTGCGTTTCAAGTTAAACATTATCCTTTCATTTTGCTTTCTGTCATCGCTAAGAACGCCCCGACCCCCCGCCGTTTGCCACAAAGGCTACCCAATGAGATAACCTGCTACTATGCTTGTTATATCATGTGTATGTTTATAACTTTCTTCCATATTATGTCTACAATCCAAAGTAAATCATATTGTTACTTGGAAGCTGCAGCATGATATATTATGTAATTTCAATATCTCATGTGTGATCAGTCATTACAATAGGGTTAATGGAAATATTGTTTCCAATGACGATACAGATTCAAGCCGATCAATGCTAATAAAATTGATGGACTATGGTGCTGGACAGACAGTTTTGTAGTGGCTGAATGATTGAAGCCTAAGTCAATGAAACTGATGGCTACATACAAATTCATTTGAATCATAATACTAATCATATAGTAAACCATAGACAAAGTACTGTTTTAAGAATAGTCCAGACTAAAATTAGAACTACAGACAAAATCATTGAAAGGACAAAAAATTTAACCCAATTGTCAAAGTCCTATTGCTACAATACATCATTTTTTTTTTTAAGTTTATCCGAATTCAAGTTGATTTTGCAATGAAAATGTTTAATTGTAAAGAAATACATAGGCTATTTTAGCCAAAGTGTGACTGATAAATTTATGTACTGTAATCAGTATGAGAATAGAGCACACATGGTTGTCAGCTAAGAGTATAGCACTTGACTTTCACCAAGCGCATAGCCAGGGGGGCAGCGATGGGGGCGGTCACCTTCCCCCTCCCCAAATGAGAGAAGAGAAAAAAGGGGGACCATGAGCCGGGAGAATGTGGAGAACAACATAGAGAGATATATCACCCAAAGTTTTAGAATTGTGGAAATTGCTCTCCCCCCACTCAGACTCTTTGCCCTCTCAGCCCGCCCCCCCCCTCCCCAGATGGAAAAGTCTGGTTATGCCACTGTCTAAATCATTTATTAAAATACAATTTTGCAAGCTTATGTTACATACAGCATGACAAATTTACAAGCTAAGCATTATGTTCAGTACACATGGAAGAAAAACTCTGGGAGAAATTTCCAAGGTCTGTGTAAGAAAATTCTGTGTTAAGAGGAACCTGATTATAGAGATATCTGCGATTTATATTTCATCATGATAATATTGTTATATTTTCAGATAAGGTTCAGATGACTGTGATGTCATTCAAGTCAAAAGATGCTGGATCTGATTCTACTCCTCTTCCTCACTTTGAGTGTTATCTTGGAGCAGGAGATGATGATGCAGCTGTGACTTCAATTAGAGCTTATGACACAAGAAGTAGCTTTGATCCCAATGGTCATCCTGTCTCCACAGTGAGTGGTACCATGATCTCAGGCCTTCCTGCAAACACAGCTGGATATTCTGTTTCCATTACCGGTGTTAATAACATTGCATTTGGTGCTTTCAATTGTACAGCAATGAAGGCTGATAGAGAGGATACTACCATCTTGACTATCTTCCTGCATGCTGAGGGTGAGTTTAATAAATTAAGCTCAAATACACAAAATCTGTTCCAAATTTGACTGTGTTTTTGTAACAATGAATTTGTTTCTATCTCTGTATAGTCAGGTGGGGTAAAAAAAATAAAAAATTACCTAAAGTTTGATATAACAAGAGATACATTTATGATTTTCATCATTTTTTATTCTTTTCAACTGGCAAGTAGGAACGTCTTCTGACATAACTGGAAGAAATTTTGTTTTTGCAAAGAATGAATACAAAATTTGAAAAAACATTGTTTTTTATACCCCCATTTGTACCCATTTTTGGGGTACAAAAACTTTGTGGGGGTAAACAAAAACAACGTTCTTATAATAGAATATAGTTCTAGAAAATTGAGCAAGTCAAATTGTATGAATGAAAATCCATTTTCCTGGTCTTTCTGTGTAGATCAATGTATGTTGTAACGACCGACCGTGTGCATTTCTGCAACATGGTTCCTTGCCATTTCACCGTCTAAATAGTATGGTGTCGACTTTGAAACATAAACATTTTTTGGTATGTTTCCTTCTATGTTTGGTATACAACTGATATGTGTAACATGTTCAATATAAACATTGTCAAAACATTGATATTAGATATTTGTAGGTCTATATGGTATTTGTAATGTCTATAGCTCGTTCGTTGATCAAGTAAATGACAAAATGCATGAATTTTAAAGCTCCTTCATAAAATTGTTAGGAGTTAAAATATCTGAAAGTTAGACTATATGTATAAATGACAAGGTGATCCACTTCATGGTGAGTGTTATAACTATAAACATGGAAATAAGGAAACCTTGTATTGTGAACAATATGAATGTCTGTAAAATGCTGTAAGCCATATATGCTACTGTATACCAACCAGATATAATTACAGTGGTGTTCCGTCGAGGTTGACACGACCGTCCGGACGCGACGTTTTCAGACGTTTCCAGACACTTTAGGACACTTTAGGACGTTTTCTGACACCTCCGGACGGTCGGACGCTTTTGTACATTTTACACCAACAATATTCACTTTTAATCCGGACGGAACATGCGGTTTACTGCCTACTTTTTCACACCAGATTAAATCGATCTTCTCAGTTTGTTACAATAGAATTTACAATGGTGATATGTCCGATTCTGTCCGATAATCCGGACGTTTTTAGCCTGACTCAAAGTAACAAAACAGTAAGGATTGCAGAGGCAAGAACCCTTTCATTTCATAAAAGCGTCATGTGTCCGATAATCCGGACGCTTAAAGCTAAACTATGTTTCTATTCAAAAGCGATTTTAGAGGCAGTTCTCATACCAGCTCGGAAATCGTCTGAATCCGTCCGATAATACGGACGGAATAATCTATCAGTACAGGGTAGTATTTCTGCTACGAACAAAATCAAAGGTGATACAAGTTTGAACATAAAATTGCTGCGAAGAAATATATTGAAATAACTTCGTGTTTTGACGAAAGCGTGCAATTTACAACAACTATTTACTACAACTATGCTGGTGCTGAGTGGCTCCGTTCAACAAAAATATCGTTTTACCTAGGCTCCAAACATCGGCCAAAACATTTTCAAAACAACGGTACACATGAAGTAATCCAATAAATCCCAGACTGAAAACGAATATAAATACACTACAGCATCGTTACTTAAATTATTTACCACTGCCGATACAACCGAAAATGTTTAAGATGCAACACGGAGATCCAGATGGAACCTGTAATTATTTTAACATACCTTCAATGTTTTAACATGTCACTCCCGTAGCTTCTTAAAAGTTTCAAAACTTTTAACTGATAATGCCGCGCGTTCCGCAATTCCCAGACACACAAGGCGCCACGAAATGTAACACTGTTCAAAATGTCCGAAACATCAGAGAGTACTCGTAATACGCAGATGTTACGAAAGTTTTACCCTACGTTAAAGTGTATTTTTTCTCACAGTTCAATCGTCCGGTTATTTTCCTTTATTTTCCCGTTAATGGTTATCAAAGTTTTTTGTTGTTTTTTTGACAATAAGTAAATGTTATTCGCAAAATTAAAACATTTTGAGAAACAAACCCCAGGAACATAAAATCTCGCTGTTCGCGGGCCGCGCACATACTTGTACTTCCAGGGTAAAGCTCGTTGCTGCAAAGGTTGAGCTCACACGCGCTAAGCAAGGTACCTGGGAGACTGCTTGAGTCACCCCTCCTGTGGCCTCCTCTCTTACGAAACGATTAATATAGTGTTGCAAGTTTTCCTGGCAGTTTGCCAAGTTTGTAACAATGCCTTGTTAGGTCAGAATGGAATGCAAATTAACAGGTGTCAGGCTTGTGAGCAGAAACCAGTACATGACCTAGATTTCCAGGGTAGTCAATTCTGCGCGCCTGCAGTTGGGATATTTGGTGATCACGTTTTTGTACGCATGACATGGGAAAACGAAAACCTCAAATGAAACTTAATGTTGGAATACGTGGATTTTACTCTTCTGATGTTCGTTTACAAGTGGTTATTATAATGTCAAGTTGAATGGAGCTGGTAAGCATCTTAGCGCCAATTTATACAGTATTGTGCTCGAACACTTTTGTCATGGCCAATCAGTCTGTGGATCCTAAATGTTTTTTATTTGGCAAACGGACATTCAAGAAAAGAAGTCATGCAATTGGAATTTTTTTTCCCTACATTCTAAGAAGTATAAGTTGTTTTTACGTAACACCTCTTTTTTGTTCAAAGTTTTGTTTTATAGCATAGGCCTACTGTACTCGAATCAACTGAGGGAGAACAGAATGTTCAAAGAAGGAAAATGTCAATAATACATATTTTCATATGAAAGGTCCGCCGTTTTGCGGCAACCGCTCTGCCTCTTTCAATACATATTTTCTAACTACACATTTCTTGCGACAAAGAATTACCATACGTTTCTTAATTGTAGATAATATTCCACTCTGAATGTTTATGACAAGATCGAGTTTATCATCGATTGTGAACTTTCAGCATATCGATAAAGTTCCCGATTATTCGCATTGCTTAATTTTCGCGATGAATTGATTTTATCACCTTATATTGCAGCTTCAATTTCGTTAAACTGTATCCTAGTAACCTTTAAAATCTCAATTTATAGGCACAGAGCTTCGTCCGTGTCTCATGTCAAAATGGAAGAGACGGTACTTTACCATCTCGCGGGGGAATCGAACTTTGAACTTAGCATGTTTCTAATAATATTTATCTTGTAAACGAAAAGTGCTGTATGTATTAAGCGATATTATATTGTCGTATCCATCTGACAGGGGAAAAATGTGCCTTGCTAGCTGTAAGCCTCAAAATAGTAAATGATAGTGAGTAAATATTTCTGCACAGAGTTTTGTCAGTGAACTTGTAATCCTAACAGACTATTGTTAGCACGCTGATGAATCGTCGCGGCCGTGTGACCGCAAATGCTCTAGATAAACACTCCACTCTTTTGTTACATTTGGGCAAGTAAACTTTACATCGGACGTTTTCGGACACTTTTGGCTTTGAATACTGGGTATGACGGTTTTTTTTCTAACCGGACGCTTGGACGGAACCAGACAGTTCCGGACACTTTCAGACGTTTTCAGACGTTTTCGGACGTTTTCGGACGTTTTGAAATCGGACGACTAGGTCAACCTCGACGGAACACCACTGTACCCATATAAAATATAGGCCTAAGCTGATTATCATTCCATGGCTACAGTTTCTTGTATAACCTACTGATGTACATAACTTTTAAAGTGGTCCGTTATATGATACATGAGGGTTGCAAATGGAGTATGTATTGTTTTAATTCAGTAGGGCAGACACTGACATCCCCAAAAGGCAACATTTTATGACGATTATGATTATTCCATCATCAATCACCGCCCCCCCCCCACCAGCTTCCCTCCAGTCCTGACGACCCTCCTAATATATACCAGCCTAATTTAGAATTATCTTAGGCCTAAACACGCCTAGAATTTAAGCTACCCCAGTCTCAAATGCTAAGCTAATGATGTTCCAGCCTTTTAGGGTCTAGCCTGTTCTCTTGTGCTATTCTCATTGTGTTAGGCTACCAAAGTATTTAACATAAAGGCTAACTGCATATGGACCCTCCCCATTTTTATGGTAAATATCAATAAAAAATAATTACAACAATGAGATTCTTTGTCTTGAACACTTTTTACAGTAGATGACAGATATTGGGGTAAACAAAAACAACTGTGGGGTAAATAAACACTAGTTTTTTTTAACCCCATTCACACACTTTCTTTGGGTAAAAACAAGCAAGGTGATTCTGGCACATGTGAAAATAGAGGGGTTAGTTGCATTGTAAATTACATCTTGAAGAGACATCATCCAATGTGAAAAAAACTGTATTTAGGAACTTGGCATCATTCATAGGTTTTATGGAATAAAAAGTTTCGTAGGAGTTGTGCGAGTTCAAAATTGTCAATTTCCAGGTTAGCAGGTTCAAAGTTCCAGTGCTCAGCAGAGGGGGTAGTTATTGGTCCACAAAATATGTTACAAGCAACTACAGACAAGTTTAAATTCCACTTCTCCTGGCCTACAGGGGGGTTGTTCTTTTTTACCCCAACTACCCCCTTGTTTTTTTACCCCACTTGACTATATGTAAGTGTATACCCTACAATAATTATACAACCTATTAAAACAGTTAAGGCTAAAGTAAACACCACAGAATGATCACACTCATAATATCATAGCTAATTGATGGAGTGCAGAAGCAATGCATTAATGGAATCAGTCAAAAAATATGGGGCAAAATTAGTTTCCATAAATAGAATAGCAATGAACTAAAAAAGGTACTAAACTATAGAGAAATATGGAAATCACTTATCCATTGGCAATAGCCAATTCGTTTTATATGTGATCTTGCAGAGGCACCGTTTGTTTGCGAGAGCTACCAAGAAGTTTGTCTGGAAGCCATGCTCATTAGCACCAGCTATGCATTATCTGCCAATACAATACCTCCCATTCAAGCTAAGAGCGCTCTCAATGGTTTGACCGTCCTGGTACACATCCTTGTCTACGTGTAAATACCGTAAACAGAAATACTACTAAACATATAGCTGTTTATGACCGACACAGAGTCTGAACGAATAGACTAAACAAACCCTCAAATGTGTTCAAAGTTGAAAATGTACTCTACCATCTTCGATGACAAAGCAGGAACAAAAACAATTTTGTCTTTTTGTGTGTGTGTTGTTGCTCAGCATGTCTACTAAGCCCAATTAAATGTATTGTATAGCAAAAATAAATCAAACATGGACATCTCAAAACTATGCATTATTCACTGAAATCACTTTCCCTATAGCCTGATCACACATGACACACATGCAAGACCTCTACTGTGTATTTGCGATTTCATGTGCTAAGCATATCCACCGATGAACTCATCTTCGTCAATTATATGCATACATGCACAGTACCAGCAGTAGGCCATGATGTAAACTACATGAGCACTTTATCTTCATGGACCTTCATCTTCATGGACCTTCATCATATAATGTGGCTTATTATTTTATAATACTGTATGACAATACTTGCACAAACAACATTTGTAAGATCATTTTGTTTATTTGTTAATTCAACGGCTTCTAAATCATGTAGCAATTGCCACAATACTAAATTTCGTGGGATTATTTCGCTTACCTGTCTCACCACAACCTTAGCACACTCATTCTACCGCGCCTAGAATGTCCTGGTAACCTTTTAACACTGTGCACCCTCTGTGACCCGGCTTCACGGGTCACTGCCCTTCCTTCTCATTCTACCAACCAAAGCGTCTACATCGTAAAATTTCAAGCGGAATTTCTCCACCGATTTTCGTCCACTTTTGGTTCTTAGGATCGGAAATAATTTCCCATCCACTATTCCTTGAAGTATTTGAAGCCTTTGCAGCCCGATAAGTATCCTTTTCTTATTTTTAGAGGGGTTTTTAGGGCTGTTTTTCGGGAGCAACGTTCGCTCCGTTTTTTCTGTGCAGAACACTAGCGCCGGTAGCAGTTCTGCGAATTGTTTACCTTAGTTACGCTAGTTCCCGCCTTTTTTTTGGCTACACACGCTATTGCGTTAGTTCGTTTCCCTCGTTCGTTGTTTACTTCTCGTTTGTTCTCTTATAGTTTTTGTTGCTTGTTTACTATATATTTGTCCCTTCTCACCCCACTTCGTGGGCTGGCTTTAGGCCTAAATTGTTACCTTGTAAGCCGCGGCCTCTAGCTGAGGCACGTTGTTAAGGTAATTTCTCTTCACATGTTATACGTATAT
>KN884028.1:1217-23053 GCA_000934455.1 Apostichopus parvimensis
TATTCATATTAAATGGAATGGGCTGGTCTAAGCTCCTTTTTCGATGGAAATGGTCCCTATGTGGGGGAGGGAGTACTTTCTGTCTAAACTGTTTGCTGAATTGATATATTGATATGGGGGGCTTTAACACTAACTATGTCAAATGTTACAAGAAATGGATATATTTTCTTTCAGTTTGAAATGAATGTGAGCATGAAGACATACCAAGAGATACGATTGTCGGACCCTCATGATAATCAGTATTAGGTATCGAAGAACCCCTGATTATTAATATCATTGTAACAAATGTGACTAATTGAGGTATGACATATGTAGCGGGTTTATAGCGGGCCCATTTGTATCAAATCACGGGGAATCGATGTTAAGTATTTCAAGTCGGTATATACCACTTTAAATCGACATCATCTACCAGTTTCAATTGACATATACGGATATATTTCACTTTTAGTCAGTTTAGATAAACAACTACCAGTTTAAACGGACACACACCGACATATTTCACTTTGGATAATTTAAATCGACCAATTTCGAAATTGCTTAATATCCCGACATAGAAAGTCTCATAAACCGTCAAAAACAGTTCGACGTTAATCGACATATGCATATTTCCATCACTATTTTTCATTTTAAATAGACAAATGCCGATCTTAATGTACTTATGCGATGCATATGATACATTCACCTCTTTTGCAATTTTATATTTACCATTCGGGGAGTGATTGACATCTCTGCCAAACAGAATGTAATGATATTTGGTAACCGCAAAAATGTCAATCATTTTGGAAATTGTTGATATAAGATATTTTTAATGGGATAACGAAAACAGTGTTCAATATTTACTGTACGGTAAATATCCTGTTTTCTTAGTTTGTTCACTGTCTCAAAATTATTATGTCTCTTTCGGAGTTTTAAGTTATCTAACATTAACAGCAGAGAACAACATGTCATGAAAGATAATGACTGTAGTTATGTTATCCGTTATATTCTCGTTTTGTTTTCTGTTTAGAAGTTGAGACATTGACGTAAAGTGTAATCTTTTAATGGTTACACTTGAAGTGTTACTGGTGTAAATAATCAAGGTTTACTGATGTACATGAACAAAGACGAGTATTTGAACCTTACTAGTTTCAAGATGATTTAATTTGGAACGCTCTGCCGCCCTCAAGCAGCCAGTTTGAACAAGATGTAACATATGCTCTGTAACACTAAATCCATTTGTAGCACGAAAGTTACTAAAAAATGTTCATTCGAACGGGAACTGCAATAATTATGCAAAAAATTGGATAGTAATAAGACTCCCATTAAAGTTGACATCATAAAATATAACTTCTCCTGTTTCACTGAAGGAGAGACATACTGAGTCATATGCATAGCCGATAGTTCATATAGTGTGGGCGATATTATATGAACAGAAACGTTTATTCTACAACGATTGTAAACTCTATTTACATACAATTTGGCATATAAAAAATACAAACGGAAATTATATATTAAGAAAACTGAAAAGCTAGAAATGAAACGGGTAGTTATCAAAATACTCGATTGAGAAAGGGCACACGTAAGCTGGTGTAAAGCTTACTTGATATTCTTCCGCTGTGGATTCAAGCTGACGTCACATGGACGGTATTCTGACTGGCTTACACTTGGAATGGATACTGCCCTCATTAATATTACCAATGGGAGCAATTCAAGGTGACTTGAAATAAACGCAATACATTCTGCACGGTTAACAATCTATTGTAAAAATATGGTTTCTGGATTACAATGGATATAAATGCAATTATTATAACGTTTATAATTTGCACGGTTACGATAACAATACCACCGTACACTTATTTGGTATATTTACAACGTAAAGTAACAACCAATTAATATGTGCATGCTATTCCATGTATATATAGATCTATATATTAATTCGGACAGCCAAACGAAAGTTTAAATTTGCAGTGTAAGTTTATAACATTATCAAATCAAAGTTCACTCGTTCTAAGAAGTCCCGTTGTATGCGAAATATAGCTACTTAAGTAAACCTTCAGAGAGTAGGTCACAAATTACTATAAAAATATTAACCGATCCAGTATCATGAATATCATTGATGTTTATTGACTTTTGCTGTCCCCTTTTGGTCCCTTCCGCAATCAATGCTTCTTTTGTCATTTGTCTTATCATCACATCGTCCATGTTGTGTAAACTTCACAGTTTTTAAGATTTCATTGAACGTATTGAAATTTTATGATTTTGTTTTAAATTTGATTTAAATTAATAATGCTACACTATCATGGTTCATGTTGTTTCTTGAAATATATGTGACATTGTGTATACAACAATACCTGTTAATTGTAATGCACTCACAAGTAACGTTTGGGGGGGGGGGCTTATAATGGGACCGTCACCAACGTGATAATTTGACATCGCTGCAGGGGGCGGATCCAGGATTTTAGAAAGGAGAGGTGTATTCCTAGGTTCTTTAAGTGTAATAAGTTTAAGACGTCACATGTTCATTCTGAGGTATTGTTAGAATGCAAATAAGATCTATAATTAGGTCTAAACGCAAGGTTGTAATTTAAGTACTTATGAATTTTGGTTCGAGGTCAAAAAAAGAAGAAAGGTGCCCACACCCCTGTATTAGTACCTGCATATAAAGAGGAATGTCCACGCGATTGCTTAGCCTCTCTCCACTGTGGACAGAAATTATTTCCCAGTTTTCCACAAACACGACAATAAAATGTGTTAAATGTGAAACAGTGAGAGAGGCCATAGTTTTACACCTAAATCAAAATCATTCATTTTAGCAACAACAAATCAAAAATTTGCGAGCCTCAAGCAGTATGATCCCAAAGTGGCTAATATCCCGTACATGACTTGCGTATGGTCGGTCAAGGCTCGACATTTCCACGGGAAACTGAGGAGAGTTTCGTAGTTGGAAGCGTCACGGTATACGTCATTTTCTCATGAATTTGAAATGCTCACTTCGGATTTCGCTGTAAACAAAACCATTGTTGAGAAATGTATTACTTGAAGACAAAAATATTGGTGTTATGCGATGAACAAGACTATCCAACTACGTCTTACACATAGTTACAGCATTGAATCACAACTCGAATCTAACTTTCTATATGATACTATTTTGGTGGGTTTCCGGTGTTGTTACGTGATAGTAAAACACTAGCATGCCATTACCATTATGTCTTCTTCATACAGCTTGAACGAACCCAACAATTCTACTATTAATTAATTTTTACCGGAAACATGAAAGATGCAAACGCAGCGGAAGTATTCAAATTTACCTGGGTTTTTCTTAATCTCTCGAATTCTGGTGACCTGTGAGAAGGCAAATCATGAATGTTAACATACCGAACAGTGCAACCTATACAATCTGATGGAAATGACACTTTGTCTTTTAAGCTTTATGTAAATCTCTTTACATTTGGCAAACTTTCCTAAATAAAACTAATGAAGTAGTAACATTATTAGCAGCGTTAATATAAAACGAAAGACGAAATGTTAACGTTTACTCTAACCTGGTCATTGATCCAATCACATATTACTTTTCGATCATATACTCGTTATCTCTCAAATAAGGACGAATATGTCTACTATATTTGTTTGTATACTATATTTTTATGTATACAATGTATATTATCATATAATATATACTATATACTTTTATTATATTATATGTACACTTTCATGTATAATATATTTCTACTCTTCTTATATAATATATTGATACATTTTAAAGACCACTCCACATGAATGAAACTCACACCTCATTGAACATGAAAGTATTTAGAATAGTGTCCAAAATAATAGCTTTATTTCAATGGTAAGCTCCCCTCCCCTCCCCCCCCACCCACCATCTGCCAAAGCACACACACGGGGAGAAATCAAATATATAACGTAAAAAGTTCTTGTCAAATATTGTAGTCGAATTATAACACACTGAATTATGGACTGAAATACCAACACGGAACTTTCTCACAACAGTCTGGCTTCGTAAGTTATTCTCTTAGCCCAAATAATACAACATAACTTTCTTGAAAATACACTTGCCTCTTTGAGATACTCGTCACCTGTAATTTGTGATATGCCATTCGATACCTGCAAATAATTCAAAACAAAAACAACATCGATCAGAAGCAAATATTCTACTTTAAAAGGGACGAAAGATTTTAGTTTGCGTTTGTCTAAAATGAGAACGTCAACGGGTAGAGTGTAAGAATCATACCTGCCAGCAGTCCTTTTGCAGATTGAGGAAATACCAAACTACCGATGGATACCAGTTTACTGAAAGGAAGTAAATAAATGCGCAATTTAAGTCAGTGAACATTGAAAGAATCTTAACTTAATCAATTCATGATATAATGGAGAATAAAGTTGCATTTTCTGTCAGCACTGACATATCAATTGGACGAAATGTCCGTTGTATCAAGACAGGCGTCATCAATAACGAGTATCAATTGCTAAAGATAAGAACAGAGAAAATAGTCACATACTATTTGGTGTAGTCGCTGTGTTTATATTTTCCACAATACACACGATTAAGTTCTAAAAAATGATCTATGTTTATATACTTTTTCAATAAATTATAACATGAACTGAAATAATGAGTCTCGTATGAAAGCTAGGGAATCATCTGGAAAGATTGGACTATTTTATGTATTCTTTCTCGTTAGAGGCAATTTCTGTTGTATCATTTAGATTTACATGACAAACATCCAAATATTTGTACCTGTCACTTTCTTCTGGATTAGCTGTTTCAATATAGCTTCATCTCCAAGAGTTCTCGGTACGACAGACGCAGAAAGTCTGGTTTGTTTATAAAAAAGAACAATGCGATTCATTGTTAGAATGAGATAAAGAATGACGCGAAGTAATATATATATATCAAATGTTTGCTTAATTGAATGAAAAATTCTTCTCATTTCCTGTCTATATTTAATTATTAGCAAGTCATTTTTTCCCAACTATACCAACCAAAAAAACTGAAATTTGTATTTGGTTTTCCTTTCGAACGTTCGCAGTTTTTATCAGGCGACTGCGATATCGCAGGCGACTGTCTTCACCTCACACATATTCCTTGTTTTTATTCTTTTCGAAGAACGTAGCCTGTTCATGACGGCATTACGGAATATTTATCGTTTCTTTAATATCCTATGAACTCTCACCCAACTTGGGTAGTTACTACAAGTCACGTTAATTTTCATGCCTAAACGTTGTCAAGATGCGACTTGAAATGCGTGACTCAGTAATTTATGGAAGCTAATAAATACTTACGGAAATACTTTTTCCAGCCATAAAATAATAAACTTCATTACCAACAGTCTAAACTTACGAAACGTTCTTCAGACTGGGACACTGTAAGCTGTACTTTAACAAGTCTTTGAATTCGTTCTCTCCCAGATCATTTTCACTCTCCTCGATCCACAATGTCTCGATTGTGTTTTGACATGACAGCCTTAAGCCAGATGTTACAATTATCTCACATTGATCGACATCGATGCCACGGAAGGATTCATGAAGAAGTAGTTTTGTCACCTTGATCTGTGGCTGAGTTGTGAAACCGAATTTTAAGAGAATTTTCATACTTATTTGAAAAAGATTCAAACTGCTGCATTCAGAAATTATGACTTGTATTTAATATTCTGTACATAGATGTTGTGGCCAGTTGGCCCGAGTTGCTTTGTGATGAAAGTTTTGACAGTGTACATCCATGGTATTCGAACTGTTTTGATACTCCCAATTGTCACCTTCGGCAGCTTGACGAGCCTACCGTGGCGGATGTTATTGCTTTGGGAAGTGGATGAGGAGGTACCCCGAACACTTTAACTGAGGTGCCAAGTTGAATAATATTTGTTTTTGTCTTTCGAATATTACTGTCAGCCTGCCCCCCCCCCCCACCATCTAGTCTTCAGAGCTATATTTAGTCATCATAAATATATCTATTTGTAAATCACGTCGTTTTTTCTTTGGGTCGTGATTATTATTAATTGCTAACATATTCCCCTTGAATAGCATACTCATTTCACAGCTGTATAATATTCTATGTCTATGTAACTACGTGTAATACTTGCAGTTTAAAAGAAATTGATGGAAACATTAAATGCGTTACCTTCATTGCATATACAATGTCAAGGAGTTGTTGGATAGACCTCTGTATTAGCCTGGAATCTTCATGTGCTATATGCACAGTTCTTGAACAGAGGCTCTGAATCATACCTTTAATGTGTTCTACCGATCCATTACGCTCCAAAATGCACAGAGTAGCATACTTATCACCACCATCAGTAGCTTTGATGTATTCTATCAGTTGCTTGGCGACATGCGGGTCTAGTCCGCATGCAAACCGATAAACGTAATGAAAGTTAGATAAGTCCAGATCTTCTAGGAACTCAAATTTCTCCTCTGCAAGGGTGTCGTCATCGTTATCACTGTGACCATTTCCAGATTTAATGACATATGTCAGATTATTAGCTGCGTACCATTCACAGAATAGGCTATGATAAAACCTAATCCTACTTATTGTTTGTATGTGATCAGCCGCAGCAGTCCCTGGTAAATCCACTGTTTCAGTTAGTTCAGTTTCTCTCAATATACCGACGAGGAGGTAATACTCAACAAAATCCTCGCCAAGTCGGATTTCTAACTCCTCCCTTCGCCATTCTGTTCTCCTTTTACCTTTGCATAAACTCTCAAAAGCAATCTTGTTGAGTTCATCGTGGCCTTTCTTGAAACTGGTGTCATGATCAGCAGGATTGTCTGGTAGTTTCTTCGTATAATGTCTATGAAAGCAAGAAACTACGTAACGGAAAAAAGTAGTAACGGAAGTGCATTCCTTTAGGCTTTTATTCTCCTGACTCAGATGGGCGTACAGTACGAAGAAAAGTGGAAACTGACACAGATCAGCTAGGACTGGGTTATCCAGAAGAAATTCTTTCACGGTCTTTGCTGCGGTATCATCTTCCATTGTCACGGCTTTCTTTAAGTATTTGTCCTGGGCCTCCGCATTGAACCCAGTCAATCGGATGCGCTTTGTACGAGGTGCCAAATGCTTTGGAAGGAAGCCAGTTCGAGTGGTAAGAATAACTTGAAACTGGGGAAACATTTGCTTTTGTAAAATTGCTGAGAAGTCTGATTGTGAGTTGTTGTGGTCCGCATATTCATCAAACCCATCAAGTATAATGAGTACAGAGGCAGCTCCATCGAGAATATCCTTAATATCATTTGCCTCGAAATGAGAGTCTCTTGGTAAGATAAAACGCTTGATGGCTTCGTAGATGGACGATACGCCTTTTAGCTGAATCAGCTTTATGAAGATCAGTATTTCTACGTTCCCAATTAAAGAACCGCTGTTGCAAACACACCATTCATAGGTCATTTGCAGTACAAGCGTTGTCTTACCAGTTCCCGGTTCGGCCTCGATGATGCACCGATTTGACTTTGACATTTGACCGTTGAGAATCTCGTAGTAGGATTGCACATGTTGCCACTTTCTTCCCTCTTTATTACTAAGGGGGTTACTGCGCAAACATTCAACACCTCCCTCGACAAATAAGTCATTGACGTTATAGTTATTTTCCTTTTGGTAAGGTACCGGCTGTACAGAACTATAAAGGAGCTCATAGGATTGCTGCAGTTCCAATATAAATTGACGTGTACGTTCTGCAAAAGAGAATTAAAAGTAAGGATCATTCTCACAATCAATTCGATAAATGAAATCAAATAAATAATTAATGTGAAAAAAATTAATTATGTGAAAAGTAGTTTTCTTCTGATAGAGGTATGTTACGTTTATTTCGGTTAAATAATCCTATTGTCGCCATTGAAGTAACCAAAATTCCTTTGGTTGATTGGAAAAGATATACTCTACCTTTTTTTGAATGGTTTGGAAGCATTTTCAGTTCCTGCAACAACAAAAAGTAAAAGGATTTGTTTACCTTACCGTCCAATCTTTGCAAATGGAATGCCACATATTTACGAATACTCCGGTACTTTGTATTGGAAATACATGCAACCATATTTGGTAAAGCAAGCTTTTCCCACAGAAGTTATGGTATTCTATCAAAAAAGGAAACCTAATAGTTACCTCGTCATTCATAGGTTTTGGAGTAGTTCCCGACTCTGAAAGAAAGCACAACAATTATTCATACACTTTTGATAGCACAAAATCATAAAAATTACTATGTCGAATTGTAGAATAACCAGTTTACCTAAATAAATATTTATTCCAATTTTTCGTAATGGGTAACGTGTTTGCTCGACGTCAATATTTAATAAGAACCTCCAAAGTACAGCGATGGATATCAACTTGTCGGCCCTACCCAAATACGCAAGCCCCCCCCCCCTCTACACCCCCTCCCGCCAACCCCATTTGGAACTGTTGCAACAAAACAAGGAACACAATATCTCGCTCAGCATGCAGTTTATTATGTCCAATGTATAATATTTCCTGGCTGATTTCTTGCAGAGCATTTGAATGTATTTGTGCGATGTCCAATACGTTGCTTACCACTTTCATCCATGTCTATGATTAAACATTGTTCAGGATACTACCGTTTGGCGTATAGAGGTTTTCTTGAAACTTGACAGTGATAAGAATAACTTACTTTTACACAGAATGATTAAAACTGAAATGATGACGATGATTGATAGAACCACACCAGCACCAATTGGACCATACACAGTTGGAGACAAACCTGTCTCATTGGGGGGTGTCTCCTGAGTAGTGTTTGAACCTGCACAAATAGGAAAATAAACAAACGTAGAACTATACTCCAGAAAAAACATATGTTATCTAGAGATCACTGCACGCAGAAAATGTACCTTTTTTACAAACATTGTATTTTGCTTCTGAAGAAAGTTTTTAATATGTAATACAATGAATAGCTATTTTATACACCAAGGAAACAATTGAATTAAGGTAATTTTGAAATTTTCACCCAAGATAAAACGTGGGCAACAAGTTGGCCCATCTCTCAACACCATGCACCTATACATGAATGGGTTAAAGAACCTAATAGAGTGGTGACAGAGTCGATAAGGCAACATCACCAGCATAACTATATTCTCTGTCGTCCTTCCCATGCGTCAGCAAGGTGTTCGTTTAACTATGTCGATGTCATCCCACAATGTAATCGTATTTTGTGAACGAAAAACTAGTATAAAACATTTATCGATGACTAACATTATGAACTAAAAATGTATATTCCTAAATATAAGTACAGATGTTCTGAGGTCAACTTACCAAATGGGAGAAGCAATTCGACCTTGGTAGATAACTGGAATAGCTTGACATTTTCTCCTACAGCATTGCATTCCACTGTTATTCGTTTATCTCTTCCAGGGCTGGTTTCAAAATCTGTCGTGAGTTCGATGTCTGACGTGTCACCATTAATCTTAGCCGTAGAACGTTGATTGCTGAATAAAATCAGTTCTTTCTCCTCATCCCGGAATGCCCGCCATTGTAGTTGAATCTGTGGCCGTATACCTTTCACAGAGCAGGTTAAACTGCCTTTGATACCGCTCGTCAAAACACAATATTTTACATGGTCACAACCATCAATGATTGGATAAGGTGGCACAGGATTTACTGTCGACAAAGTAAGAGAAGATGAAAGTATTACTTATATTCTTGTTGGTACTGCTATGAATGAAAATGTACAATTTCATATACGGTCAATGTCATGTTGTTGCACAGAGCAAATTCATATTTAAGACATATTTAAATATAATGATTTTTGCATAGAAATTACAAAAGAAAATGATACAAGATCGCTAAGACATGAAGCCTTTTTTACAACATTTAACACTTTCATACCGTATACAGCAACTTTGTATGACTTCACCGCCTCTTTGTTGTCGTCGATGAAAGTACATCTATAGGTCCCCTCGTGGTGGATATCAACTTTAGATACTACCAGGGCGCCCTCTTCATTCAAAGAAAGGCTATCGTCATAGATTTTGGAAAAGTTATTCAAACCATGAATGACTGCAAGAGTTTCGAGGGAGCCGTCAATATGTTTCTTTTCCCACACGAGAACACGAACGTTTGTAAATGAACAGTTTAGAGTCAGTTTTGAGTGTCGTTCAAATGATACGAAGACTACTTCGTCTAATATTTCTTGGTCTTTTCTATGAATCAGAATTATAGACTCATTTTTCTCCAATAGATGCAAAGCGTCTTCAGCTTTACAGACCAAGGTTATTAATTGTGAATGGTCGAGTTCACTTGTAACAGTCACTGAAGTGGTTTGGGTTAATGTGTTCTTTTCAACTGAACTTCGAAAGGAAACATTTCTGTCGCCTTCTTGTGTCCACCTCATCCATGTTAATGGTATTCCTGGTCTGGCTTGCATCACTTCACATATGAATTCTCTTTCGAGAGTCCACTGTACGTAGCAGATCTCGGAACCACAAGAACACTGATCGATTACTGGGCAAGGTGTTTGTGGTTTAACTGTAACACACAAGTAAGAAAAATGTAAGGTGTGAATATGAATTATTATCTAAAATACAGTCAGTTGATGATTCGAATATGTGAAGTGACACTCATACTAGCATATGTCTCTTTAAAGGTACTTTTTCTGTTTATAATTTTTCTCAAAAGATGTATCGTTATTCAGAGAAGCAAAACAGCAGCTACATCCCACTTTTCGCACTTATCAAAAAGACATTCGGTTTCAGTTCAACTTTATAAGGATCAAGAAATTATTCCCTACGATCTTCTGTTGTTGTTTAATAAACATGAACTTTCAGTAGCACAGCATCGATAAAGAAGGAGTGCGTAGAATGTTATCAGAATTTTTTTTCAAGTCCCACGTACATCTAAACCGGTAAAAAAAAAACACTCATCACCACTTACCAAAGGTAAGGACATCAACAGCGTAAATTCTCGGGGAGTCTTCGTGGTCTGTAAACTTGGTTACGGTAAAGGTAGTCTCGTGGTTAAGTGTCACGTTGTTTATCAGTAACGATCCATCGAGCTCAATGTCGAATTCTCCCGAGTCATACCCGGAACCACTTATGATAGATCCTACTTCGTAGTTTAATGTGGGATCATCGTCTATAATATTAGGTGTGTTATACCAATGAACACTCGAAAAACCATCAGGAAAGTGACAAAGAATAATCCCAGTTTTCCCTATCTCCAGGTACTGAGGAGATCTGCACGTTTCGTTGGTTCCAAGTCCTAAAAAGAGATGAAGTCACATATTAATTCAAATGTGAAGTAGGAAGAGTGGGGCTAAACTTACAATCTTCTTCTCTTCAATTACTATACCCCCATTGCCCTTTGATATATTCTACCGCAAAACAAATGTTAGAGACAACTTTCGTCCTTCTGTTCTTAGTTCCACATGCATGCTCACTGTGCGTTATTCTTATATTCTGTGAACTTATCCAATGTACTTACAATGGCTCTATGAGAAACTGTTGATACTACTTCTCTACATATACAAACAACCGAGAATGACTGTTACTGTTAGAGAGATCATCGATATACACACGTTTAGTAATTTGTAAATTGGGATGGAAAATTATTTAGCTTCACTCACCAATTAAAATGCTCGATATGTAGATGATCACAATGAATTTCCTTGGGTATCCGACGGCCATGGTTCCCTCTTCTCTAAACTGGTGAATTGCTACAACTGATGACAAGAAGTATCGATGTTCAGTTTTAATAGTATGTATAGACGTAGTTCGAGGTGATAGGCAGGCTAGAACATATATCTATGGATTAATTCAGTACTCAACACTCAATCCAAATTCAAAAGAAGAGAAAAAATAACGTTACCATAATAATAATAATAATAATAATAACCGTACCTACAAACAAGAATCAACAACCTCAAGTCATTCAATGGTCGATACCCCGCCTCGATCTGAGTATTCTGGTTATATTATAATTTCGTAGATAAATCCAACTGTTTATTCTGTATTTCAACCTTTGAACTATTTTATTACTGTGTACACATTGATCTCTAGATTGGTTATGTCAACTTTCAATTTGGGAATGATAACCCCGCCACTCTGATAAAGATTCAGTAACGGTTGTGGAAACGCTGCTTTTAACCTGTCGATCAGATCTTTACAACGCCATTTTTTTTAATAGTCATAGCTTTAATAAAAAAGCTATGCTAGACTTCCTAGCAAGATATTGCACCGTGGTACATAGTTAAATTTTTGAGTTTATTTGTATATATTCTTAATAATATGAACTAAAGATCGGCTCGTTCAGCTTACTTGTTTGTCAGTGACTATACTCATTCACTGCTGTATTTTTCTCAGTCTCGCTCGCGTTATCTTCCTGTTGTAAGATTGTCTAACTGCATCTTCATGGTATATGCAGCTCACTATATTACTTGTAATGAAATATGTATAGAGCTTTTCCACAACTTTATAAGATCGGGTAGATCTTAGAATTTTGGTTGGTCTTAGTATAGTATAAGTATAGTATAAATTTAGTATAACTTATAGAACTATTAGTGGATTGAACAATAATAGTTTTCAACCGTGGGTGTCTGCTGAGACATAACCAAGCATATTGTGTTACGACTGGTGTTCGTAACTTGATGACTAACAAATAATGTGTTCGGAAGCTTATAGTGAAGCATATTTAGTACAAGATTATGAAATTGTTTCTACCATATGATGAAAGTTGAGATAAGTTAAGATCGATCAATGAAGATTATGAAGAAAGTAAAGAAAAGAACTGAAAGTTGCGTATACAAAATACGTTTTATTCACTATTTTCTATATCACGAGATCGCAGCTAAACTAAGACCTCTGAAGACAGGATAGACGCTCGACACTTGAAATCGATAAAGGAAGATGAGGTCGGCCACATCCCTGCATTCAAAGTTATCAATGACTAAATGACAAATATATGGAACACATGCAACTCTGTTCTTACTGAATTCTGTGAAAACAAACTGATTCAACCAATATCGATACCGTACTTGGAGGTGACATTTTTTCTTAACGTTTTGCATAAATATGCTAAAATTTCATACCTCATACTATCACTATTCTAGTAAACAGAGCCATCTAGAGCTAACCCAACACAGCTCTAAATATCAAACATCGAGTTTGTGACATTCCATTTGTTTCTTGTATTAATATTCAGTCTTGTCAAATTAGATACCGTAACTTTCCCACGGTATATTTAGTGTTTAACTATTTTAACATACAAGTGTTTTTTATACATCAACATGATTTGACCAAATGCGATCAAATGCTTTTAAGAGATATATGCAGATATATTATGCAAAGGCCTTATAGTCGTCTACAGAAACTCAGTGATACTCATCATATTGAGGCATATTGAAAAAGATTAACGTCTCCATAAAATAACTTTTCATTGCTTTGCTTTCTATCACCTTTATTGAGATAAGGTTTCCCTTTTGATTTAAGCTAAGCGCTTGAAGTTGAAGGGCAGAATTGAAGAATTATACTATAAAAGTTATTTCATTTACGACGAGACTTTAGTAGTTAATTGTTGTATATTACAAATAACATAATACATAAGAGAATTTGATTTCCTTTATGTTTTTTTAATCTAGCAAAAACATATATCCTAGCAGGGATAGATCTGGGACAATATGCAGATAGCTATATGCTTCCATCTTAGATTTGCATAAAATATGGTTATGGTTAACTTAAGTGATTAAGCACATACAACTAGGCTGATATAAATTTATATCTTTGGAAACATTTTGGAATGAAGGTTTGCTTTGTTCACTTCTTTTAATATTAAGTCAACTAAAAATAGTGCAACAAAACGTGATGGAAACCTCATTGCCAATTAACTCTTTTGAGGTTTCAAAACACAGAATTAAAAAAGGCATTTAACAAGAAGCAAAACTAATCATTAATCGATAAAATCATCCAACAGAACTAAATTAACTTACTTGATCTATCGATGAAACTTGCATTCCTCTTTACACGACAGATGTACTAACGCCCTTCATTCACTACCTTATAGTATAGCCTACACCGTGTACAAGAGTATAGAACGCTTACAGCTTTGCCACACAGAACGAACGTGGTGTAGGCCTACTTAACACGCTGTACAACAGTTTACTGTGTGCAGGATGTCTCGACTGATATAGCCTATCAAAGTCCATTCTTGTTTACTTAATATTGATATTGGAACCATTGCAAGATAGGCGTAATATAAACTTGCCGTTGGTACGCAAGACAAACTAGATCTACATACCTAGTCTACACTAGAGAAAAAGTACAGCCGTTTGCAGGTATAAGGTGTTGTTTACTTGCTCAGTTCTAATCGACGTCAACAATGCGAACATTTAAAATAAAACTGCCTTTTGAGAACGACATCTTATCAATATAATATGTGTAAATCTATTGAAAGATATTGCAATTGTCTGTTTAGTTTGTTAATAGCTAGATTTTCAAGTTTATAATGTGGTTACAAGATTTAAGATCTGGGTACAATTGACTTAAAATTTGCATAAGTTGCGCATATCGTACCTGACTTTGATAGATTACTGCGCGCTAGCAATCAAGTAGTAATATCATTCTATTTAAGATACTCGCATGCATTTTGTAGTTGTCTGCTGTTTTTGAAAGATAAGTGAATTAAACCAGCTCGTATTATTTATCTCTAACTGACCCTTAATGTCTCTGAGTCTTGCTTATACGCACCATACAAGATAACCGTATACAGTTTTTTCCATAAAAGTATTGGGAAAATCAGTAAGCACTGTTGCTCGTTAACAGAGGTACCTACTTACGGAGATGTAGAAGGGACATTACTATGATTTCTTTTATACAATACTAAACTGTTAAAGAGGAATAAAATGTCCCTTTGTCCAGATCGAGTTACTGTTCGAATCGGTAAAAATATGAATATTGCAGTTTCCATTCTCGGTAAAAATGTCCATAACGTTATAAATATTAAATAAATATTTCACACTCTCTTCCACCTAAAAATCAATGTGATGTCCTTATACGCTTCCGTATAACATTTTCTTGCATCGTCATGTAAATTAAGGTAACTGGTAGAGACATTTCCCAACTACCCAATAACAAACTCGTGTGGTGAGGGACGATACAGCGCAAGCCTGGTCCTAGTTGTATGGAATATATTTATTTGAAATGTTTGCTTATATAGCTGTCTATATTCGCTGTATGGAGACATTTTTCCAAGTACACCTTCATTGTACAAAATATTATTTTCCCCTGTGGATACACTATTGAAAAGTTCTAAAGAATGAAACATAAAAAGACCACGTGGTCTTTTTATGTTTCATTCTTTAGAACTTTGAGCTGAAGTACTTCAGCTCAATTACGGTGATCACAACATCAATCTGCCATTGCCATCGAACAAACAAAGCGATTATCACGTCTGTGATGGTTGCGATTGATTGTAACCACAGCTTCTCTTTAATAGTTGAGTTGTAAGAGCCGAAAGCACCAACTCTTCCCCAAAATAAATGCGTGGCAATTCCAGAGAAACAAGTTCTTGTATGGATCATTATATGATTTTGTCCTTTTGAACTTTTTTTAAGGCATTAAAGACTCGCCCCAAACCGCGTGCGGCCATCTGAAAAAGTTAACTTTCCGTTGCTTGCAAGTGACGTTTGGTTCGTGTCGCTACAAAATGCAGACAGTACAGTAATGAAACGGGATACCTTGCTATCTTTAGCTGGACCTGAGATGTCCATTGCTGTATTGTTTGTACATTGTGCTGTGGGTATTGACCGCAGCTGTATGTACTGACCATACACTAGTGTCTAATTACCGATGGTAGCAAGCTGTGTTTGTGTATTTTCTGGGATCGATGGTGGTGTCTAACACTTCTGTTACACCTCATTCGAAACTAGGTCAGATTACCGACATTAGACGTTTCTTTTTGCGCGAGTCTTCACACCCTTTAAGTGGAGTTTGATGTATCGATTAATTGCCTGTTAATTTACAAATTATGACGACAGCTCATTTATCAAACAGTAGTAAAATAAAGTTAATTACAAAGCTTTCACTTCTTTGATCTACGTTCAAAGACAACAAAAAAACGGTCGAACATAAATTGACTATCTATCAATAGTATCGATTACCCTGATAGTTGAGAGGAAGATGTTGTACATAACAGCATTTTCCGTTGCTATTGTTATTATATTAAGTTTCTTCGGCGAGCGTAGTACTTTTATTGAAAATAGTGCACAAAGCTTTGGTTTCGCTTTATCATAAGTTCTTCTGCTTCACTTTAATGAGAATTGTAATTTGCTGTTTGACTTCTCGGAATTACAAGTTGAGCTATTGTATATGAATTTTCTATGGCTACCTTCACTCTCGTTAGGCATTGTAACAGAAATTGTATTCGACCAAAACAATATCTACCTTACTCTAACTACACAAACAGAGTTCAATTCTCGTGGGAAATAACGAAAGTCGTGTTAGGACACAATGAAGAACCGAAAGCAGGTTTCAATTTATGCGAATTGTTTTACGAAGTTTTCTTTCAGATGGTAAAACTGACAATGGTTTCGGTATTCGGTATAATTGAAAACAATTTATAAGGAAGATTATAACACACTAATTAAATATTCTTAGACAAACTTCATTAGAGGTATGCATGGCGATGCTCATCTCCTGTTATTAACCCTGCATCACGAAATCGAGAGTCTAAGACAAAACAAAATTCAGTTAAGAAACATTATTCTAAACAGCATATAGCGTTTGATTTCCAATTTTTCAAAGCTACCTAAAACATTACCGAACTAATCATTCCCACCGATGTAAAGTACAAGTACTTAGAATACGTTTTTAATTACAGAGCGGAAGATTTATTCATCAGAGCCGTCATCCTTACACTGTTATTTACATTCGAATCACAAGTAGAAATGTTTGAACATTTCGTTTACTTTTCTCTAATTTTGTTATAAGACCTAGCTTGTCAAAATATTTAACAACATATGTCAATGAGAGTCCAGAAACTCATCAAACGTAGAACAAAACAAGAAACGACTTTAATAAGGATCAGATGCTTCAAGGTCGATAAAATCTTCTGATTTCATAGTGTTCATTATTTTCCTTTTTCTCTGGGGAGGGGTGGGGGTGGAGAACGGTAATTAAAATACATCGCTTCAGACACACTCTCCAAGGAAAAGGGGTGGTTCATTCTTGAAAACATTCTACTGTCATATATTCGGTTAATATATGAGCAGCATTCACTTACCATATTTGAAGACCTCTTACGACACGATTGAAAATATCTTTGAGTACCTATACTTACAATAATACATGTCATAATTGGGATATGAATAAACATATCATGATCCTATCACTAATTGGTTGTCATGCTTATGCATATTCAAATACACTGAACACCCAATGTATGTGTATGCTACAATGCAAACGTGATACTCAACTCAGCTACACAACTAGTGTTATGGAAGATCAATAGATGGCCAGAAAAATCACATCGTTACTTTCATACTACTCAGAAACATAAAACAAAGCAAAAGGATTTGTTTTTAATTAAATCGTGACAAATTGTATAAAATGAAGACATTTTACTGTCTGAGTATGTTAATTGTTTGTTGTTTCAGAGATGGAAATTCAAATTCGGTAAAAATTTCGGACTCTGTCACGTTTGCAGGCTGTTGTCCAACAGATGCACATACCAAATGGGTGTTCGACGGAGAAATTTTATCTTTTAATAAAATCTTGCGGAATACAGGATTGGGAGGGAATATTACAATTTCAGATAATAAATCTTTAACTATTGGTGAAATTTCCTTGTCACACGAAGGAACCTATGAATGCATTTGTAACGATATGCTGAAGATGAAGTATTCATTAGAAGTTGAAGGTATGTACGCAATTGCTAACTCCTATCAGATTTGGACGAAGAAAAGCTGTGTTTGTGTATTTTCTGGGATCGATGGTGGTGTCTAACACTTCTGTTACACCTCATTCGAAACTAGGTCAGATTACCGACATTAGACGTTTCTTTTTGCGCGAGTCTTCACACCCTTTAAGTGGAGTTTGATGTATCGATTAATTGCCTGTTAATTTACAAATTATGACGACAGCTCATTTATCAAACAGTAGTAAAATAAAGTTAATTACAAAGCTTTCACTTCTTTGATCTACGTTCAAAGACAACAAAAAAACGGTCGAACATAAATTGACTATCTATCAATAGTATCGATTACCCTGATAGTTGAGAGGAAGATGTTGTACATAACAGCATTTTCCGTTGCTATTGTTATTATATTAAGTTTCTTCGGCGAGCGTAGTACTTTTATTGAAAATAGTGCACAAAGCTTTGGTTTCGCTTTATCATAAGTTCTTCTGCTTCACTTTAATGAGAATTGTAATTTGCTGTTTGACTTCTCGGAATTACAAGTTGAGCTATTGTATATGAATTTTCTATGGCTACCTTCACTCTCGTTAGGCATTGTAACAGAAATTGTATTCGACCAAAACAATATCTACCTTACTCTAACTACACAAACAGAGTTCAATTCTCGTGGGAAATAACGAAAGTCGTGTTAGGACACAATGAAGAACCGAAAGCAGGTTTCAATTTATGCGAATTGTTTTACGAAGTTTTCTTTCAGATGGTAAAACTGACAATGGTTTCGGTATTCGGTATAATTGAATACAATTTATAAGGAGGATTATAACACACTAATTAAATATTCTTAGACAAACTTTATTAGAGGTATGCATGGCGTTGCTCATCTCCTTTTATTAACCCTGCATCACGAAATCGAGAGTCTAAGACCAAACAAAATTCAGTTAAGAAACATTATTCTAAACAGCATATAGCGTTTGATTTCCAATTTTTCAAAGCTACCTAAAACATTACCGAACTAATCATTCCCACCGATGTAAAGTACAAGTACTTAGAATACGTTTTTAATTACAGAGCGGAAGATTTATTCATCAGAGCCGTCATCCTTACACTGTTATTTACATTCGAATCACAAGTAGAAATGTTTGAACATTTCGTTTACTTTTCTCTAATTTTGTTATAAGACCTAGCTTGTCAAAATATTTAACAACATATGTCAATGAGAGTCCAGAAACTCATCAAACTTAGAACAAAACAAGAAACGACTTTAATAAGGATCAGATGCTTCAAGGTCGATGAAATCTTCTGATTTCATAGTGTACATTATTTTCCTTTTTCTCTGGGGAGGGGTGGGGTGGAGAACGGTAATTAAAATACATCGCTTCAGACACACTCTCCAAGGAAAAGGGGTGGTTCATTCTTGAAAACATTCTACTGTCATATATTCGGTTAATATATGAGCAGCATTCACTTACCATATTTGAAGACCTCTTACGACACGATTGAAAATATCTTTGAGTACCTATACTTACAATAATACATGTCATAATTGGGATATGAATAAACATATCACGATCCTATCACTAATTGGTTGTGATGCTCATGCATATTCAAATACACTGAACACCCAATGTATGTGTATGCTACAATGCAAACGTGATACTCAACTCAGCTACACAACTAGTGTTATGGAAGATCAATAGATGGCCAGAAAAATCACATCGTTACTTTTATACTACTCAGAAACATAAAACAAAGCAAAAGGATTTGTTTTTAATTAAATCGTGACAAATTGTATAAAATGAAGACATTTTACTGTCTGAGTATGTTAATTGTTTGTTATTTCAGCGATGGAAATTCAAATTCGGTAAAAATTTCGGACTCTGTCACGTTTGCAGGCTGTTGTCCAACGGATGCACATACCAAATGGGTGTTCGACGGAGAAATTTTATCTTTTAATAAAATCTTGCGGAATACAGGATTGGGAGGGAATATTACAATTTCAGATAATAAATCTTTAACTATTGGTGAAATTTCCTTGTCACACGAAGGAACCTATGAATGCATTTGTAACGATATGCTGAAGATGAAGTATTCATTAGAAGTTGAAGGTATGTACGCAATTGCTAACTCCTATCAGATTTGGACGAAGAAATTATCCTGATATATTTGTATAAAATCTTAGCTGATAAAGAAATAAGAAGACATTTTGCTATACTTACACATTAATGAATCTGAAAACGAATTGATAAATCAGATTTTTCTTAAAGCAAGTTTCTTACAGGTTAGGGGTATATAACAACATGCAATGGAAGCCACAATAATTATACGCAAGGTATTTCACTTTATTTCAATCTCTAGACATTAAGCTCTATTCATTTGATAAGCTCAGCTACAACATAACTGAATCTGGCGATGTATTTCTAATTAACAATTTCCAACTTCCGATTGACTTTAAGGGAGCGTTGTTAAGTGCACTTTGGCTGTTAGAATTAAAAAGAAAAGCTGATGCTGTTATATCTGTAAAATATACAGGATGGTAGTAACTCCAAACACAATTAATTAAATACGTACAAGTACCATTCAACTATGTGGCCAGCTTTAACGTCCTCTGATATTATTGCAATTGTTATAACTTTCATTTAAATACATTGAGTTTGTAACTTATCGTGTGCATTGACGAAAACCACTCATCAGCACAGGACAGAAATGAAGTATATCATTATTTTAGAATGACTCTGTAACCTGAGCTGCATGAAATATTGAAAGTACAAGAATCATTATTGACTCGGTAATCAAACATGCTCAAATATAACTTCATGTGTCTTAAAACGATAGATCTTGGTGCTAATAATGATTTTTGTTGGTCCTTAATGTGCTTTCCACTGGACCAGAGGACGTCGGGCCGGCATCTCGTCAGCGGAATAATACGCTTCGTCATCGCAGGCAACTGCGGAAGAGTCAATTAACTACAGGTATATCGGCGCCTTGAAAAGGGAAGTTACATAGGCTCACCAAATTGCAATATAAAATATTGACCATATTTCGATATAACACTTCGATATTAATTTTTGCTCGTTCCCGCCACCCACTTTCCAGAAAAACTTCATGACGTCTCTCACAAACCGAAAGACTGGTGATGGTGTAGCAACCAACCTCCCATAATGAAGACCCAATTGTTGGCACCAACAACTAATTAAGGTGGTTACAAACCAGTTTCTGAGTGTCTCAATATCTGATTCCTGTAATTTGTGTATTTTTAGACACTATGGTAGCCTAAACGAGGCGGCGCTGTAGTCTGCACACATACCCAACCCGTGTCCTGTCTAGCGACGGACCCAATGTCAGGTATGTAGAACCTTATTATTATAATGATCATTTTATTTCCCATGTAAATTCTCCATATTTCGCCACTAGCATCCCCATAAGTACTTTCAAAATTTAAACATTTGTAGAACAAAGTGTCATATTTGCGAATAGCATATACTTTTCTAAACAGTACGGTACTGTCTTACGCAAACTGGCAATATCACAGATGCAGGAAGTGAATATGTAATGCTCAGCGAATATTATAGAGGTTAATACATAGGATTCACATTGCAAAGCCTTACGGCCAAACAGACTAAACTTCTATACGGGTACCTTTCGGTCAAAATCGCGGGTATTTCCTGTAATTTAAGGGCAAAACAATAGTAATGACAATCGGCCCCTTTTCCGTAACGGTACCCGGGCTCCCTCTTATTACTTTTGGGCTGTGGCATGGCACCTCCTGACCGGTACCTGCCCCCCGCTTACTACGCCACTGGGTACGTGGATTGTGCTGCAAAATTTCACTGGGATTCTCCACATAAAGTTCGTGCCCACCCCTGTTCTATTCGGTCTGTCACCTATATAACTCCAACTTCTTTTTTTGCATGTGTGGAGATCGAACTGACTTCAAGGGAGGTCTAAAACAGTTTCGTCCCCATCATTAAGATGATGAATACACCCCCCCCCCCCCCCCCCCCCC
>KN884028.1:42953-61919 GCA_000934455.1 Apostichopus parvimensis
ATTTCTTGTACTGCAGTGCACTGATATGTACAATATGATACAATATGTACTGATATGTCAGACAATTCTGAAAATTTCCAATAAACTTTATAGACTTTTTATAATCATTTCTTGTACTGCAGTGAAGACATTTCCCCTCCGCCCCTTTTCAAGCCACATATAAATGCAAATGGTAATAGTCGTGATAACAGAAATGCCACAACTGTTAGTAATAATAGTTACGGAGGAGGGTTACCTCAAAACAAGATTCTTATAGGTTTCATAAATACTTATCAGTCTTCTACATCTTTCAGTGCCAAGGTTACCCCACCTCCCCACCCCCCCCCCACAAATCCCTGCAACCCCCAAACAACAGAAAAGAAAATGAAATGAAACCAATGACAATATAACACATACCTGGATGTCCAAATTTTTACGAGGACTGTTGATACCTTTAAAGCTATTCATATGACACAACATAACTAAAGCCTTTCTCAACGTAAGTCCTCATCATAAAGATTCTAGTATGATTGGGTGTCACATTAATACCTACTCAATATCAATCCCTTCACACTCCTCACCCAGCCAATATATCAAATTAATAAATTTAGTATAAACCTACCAAATTCCAAAATCATCTTCAGGATTTTTGCAAACATTCTGACTTATTTCAAAACTGTAAAGTTAGTATACTGTATATATGACAATTGTTAATTATTCTGACTACAGCTACCAGGCCCGAGACATTGGTCCGTACCCATACTTCCCTGCATATGAAGAAAGATGATTAGATAATCTGATGCTATGTAACTATAAGACTAGTACTGTATTGGGTAGGGAAACACTTGCTCATGTGTTATAATCTCTATCTACTTAAGTGTTGATTTGTAAACGTAAGAATAACTTTATTAATCCTTAAAAGGAAACTACAGAGCTGGCAAGTCAATAAAACAAAATGGAATAAGAAGTAAAACTAAAAGAAAGAAAACATGAAAAGCATAAGCGAGTGACAATTTTCCCCCCACCTTATCCCCCCCCCCCTGCATCCCACCCCTCCCACCTTGTTTCCAAGAAGAGTACTAATGCATTTCATGCCCCTAAATTTTAGAGGTTTGCAATGGAGGGTCACTTACGAAATTATCCCCGCTTTAGGGCATATAACTTTTTTATATTATCAAACTATCCCCAGATAAATAAGTCAAAGCACCCACACTAATCTAAGCAATCTTTTTCAATATGCAGGGCTTTGAATCCTTCTTGAGGGCCATATATTGCCCACACATCCCAAGGATGGCAATCAGCTAGACTTCATCTCTCTTGCAACTTCCCTATTATTTCCACAAATAAGCAAATATTACCAAAATAAAAGATGCAGAATTATCTTTAATATACTGTGCGTGATAGTGATATATAAGCCACACTTGCCGAAAGAAAAAAGCTATGAAGTACAATTAACTGTTGAATGTAAGGCTGAGCAACCTGTGTTATAAGGTACAGTATCTCTGTGTACATGGAGTGCAGCAATGAGTAGCAGACTTAACCCTTCACAGGTTTGTGTACATAATCTGTACAGTCTCTGCATATACAGTAGCATGTTATATGACATGCAGTGCCTCATAACCAGACGAGGTCAGTAAACAGAAGCTCAACTCTCAACACAAATATGGAATACAGACCTTTGTCTAAAGCAGAACTATATACCATTATGGAACTTCATGGTATAGCAATGTACAACACACAGGTCTGTGTACATCTATGTAGGTTTAAGAAACAGTGTATTACAAGGAACAGTGTGTAAGGAATAAATAGTATGTAAGGAACAGTGTTTAAGACAAGCGTTTAAGGAATAGTGTGTAAAGAATAGTGTGTAAGGCACAGTGTTTAAGACACAGTGTGAAAGGAACATCGTTTAAGACACAGTGTGTAAGGAACAGTATAAAGAACAGTGTGTTAAGAGCATTGTGTTAGCAAGTGTGTAAGGAACAGTGTGTAAAGAACCACTTTCTTCACCATCCGCAGGTGTGTTTACAGCTATATAGTGTTACAGAACAGTGTTTATTAAACAGAGCCACCAGCAGCTCTGCACCACACAGGTCTGTGTACAATTGTACAGCCTCCACACACACAGACTACCTGAGCTGAACATCATGGTCAATGATGACTTAACCTCCAGCAGGACAACCAAAATTACCCTTCTGGGTTGTTGACCTCAGAGAAAATGTATAAAGAATGTCAATTTTCATTGCTAAGAAAATAAAAGTTTGCTTTTTGGAAGACCTTACAACAAAATCCCACAAACTTTCTTTGGAGTATAAAGCATCTCTTTACCATATACAGGTCTTTCTAGCATCCAATAGAAACGTTTTGCAGAATACATTTAGGTGTCACTAAATAAAACAAAGTCTGTGTAATGGGTTGTTGTGGACCATATGAGAACTACTGGATCAAGAGATGTTTTACAGATATCTCTCACTCTTCTCATACCTAATCTGTAGTATGTCTGTAACAGTCAGCTTTAGTCTTACTATCGAGGATCTTGCGTCAGTTGATGCATTCATATAGGCATAGGAGGCAGGGGGCTGGGGGTGTCAGCGCCTCCCCCCCCCACCAAACTTTTTTGTGAAAATTCGGGCAATATGCTGAGAATTTTTCGGGCACTTACTGAAAGAAGAATAATTTGCAATGTGTTTTTCAATGGTTAAACTTATATTATTATCATTATTATTGTAACAACTTCCCCAAAAATTCTAACCAATAAGGAAGGGAAATAACACGGAAAACGATTGTATGTTATTGGCATATCATGTAATACCCGATGAATGCCTAAATGATATGCACATTAATATCTTAAACACCCGAAAAATGTTGGTTATATTTTTCGGGCAAGTCGTTACAGCCCCCCCAACCCCCAATCAAATTAGGCTCCTACGCCTATGTGTATTCAATTAACCTAGTTTTACCTTCTTCTGAAAGTTTTAAAGAGTCATGCTAAAGAAAATGTGGAGTGATCACTACACCCAGGCAAATCATGAGAAGAATGTAGTAGGGAATAGTTAAAAAGAGCCAGCATGACCCAGGCTTGGCAAATCCCCAGGAATAGGCCACAACCTACAGAGTACTGAACAGATATGCTGAGATTACTGATAGCAACTCTCAAGCACTGTGTAGTCCAGGGGTGGGCAACCTATGGCCCGCGGGCCACATGCGGCCCGCCAGTGATTTTTTGCGGCCTGTGAGATGTCTCAAGAAAAAGAAAAAAATCAATCCATTTTACATCATCACAAAAAACGAGCTAGCTGCTTAGAATTTATCAGCACTAATGATGTTGTCTGGTAGGCCTATTAAAGTATTATCCCCATTAATTATCAACTGTACTGTATTGACATTATGTTTTTGTGAATACAGATTAAGTACACACACCTATTGCTTGAAAGTCCTCGGAATCAAAGGTTCGAAATCAACAGCAGGTCGTTGGTTAGGTGCGCCCCAGTCAATTTTTCACCCCTTATATCTGGCCGATTCATTCAAAAAGGTTGCGTACCCCTGATCTACAGTTATACAGTAAAAAAATGCCTCTGGGTGTGTTAGGGAGCAGTGCAGTACTCAATGACTACTGTAGTATCTGCATTTATACAGGAAAGTAATACCTCTGGGTGTGAAAGGAGCAATGCAGTACTCAATGACTGTGTAACTCTCAAGCACTGTGTAGTCTATGCATGTATGAAACTCTTTGAAATGTATATATCTATCTACTGAAACAGGACAGTGCATAATTCAAAAAATAGCATTTGTTTATGGTATTTCTGTTCTGTAGTATATATTGAAATGTCTTGTAAAATATAAACTCAAACATTACAAAATAGTCATTAAATTATAAAAGCAAGGATTTATCAAAAATATGTTTCACGAGGCAGTGCGAAAAACCAGTATCAAAAACTAACAGCTAACTTGAGCAAGGTAATAATAGTTTAAGGCAAGATAAGGCAAATGTTACTGTATACCTATACCACAGTACAAAAGAGGTGTAAACAGTTTGCATGGAGACTAATTTCTCAGCCTGGTTTTGCACCTGATGCTAATCAGCTCTCAAATTTCAAATTTCATATTTGCATTTTGTCAAATATAGTGCTATTTTTTCCCCAAAAAAGTACAGGGAATAATCTATCTGGTATGGTTCCACACAATTCTTTATGCAAAATGGTCAAGTTGCTATTTATACAAGTGCAAAGTTATATTGCATTGTTTGTACTGAGAAAACAAAAGTGTTTTTGTAAGGGTCAAAGTTCATGGTCGTCAGAACTGTTACACAAAATTGGAATGCTAACTTATTCCTTGACATGTACATACATTCAGAATCTCTTCCCAGTTTTGCATATATGCCTGAAATCAAGGAAGAACTTACAGGCTAGGTCTTATGAAAGGTAACAGCAAGACAATGTTTCATCATGCAGTATGTGAATGGCACGTCTGCAATTCAAGGTTAAGTTTGTTAAGAATATTACCTTTAAATTTATGAATGGCAAGATTAGAAAAGTCATAAATGGTTGACTGCAAACTACAGAACTAGTGCCCGACTAATAAACAGTTTGAGGATTGGAATCAAGCCAGATCTTGGTAAATTAATAGAATATGAAAGAGTAGATATTTCATGATTTTTTGCATTGCAATAATTCCTTTTCTGTAGAAGTTGACTAAATATCAAAATAGGGAACGGTAACTGCTGGCAGTTTGATTACAAAAGTAGACGACCTGTGAGAGATGGATACAAAGTTATTCTGCAACCGAGTCAGATACTTTTCAATAGAAATGCAAAGTCACATGGATATATCCTACGAGCGAATGTTCATCCTCTCGGTATCGCTAGCCGAAGCATCTAGGACTATGAAAGACAGCTCTCACATAAAACATGTCACTGTAGGCAAATGGCTGTTATATAAGAGTCTGAGCAATGGACAAGACAAAATGTATGCTTCAGTAAATATTTAGGAGTGCTCAGAATTTAAACAATGCACCATTGTTTTTTTGGGCATATTCATGCTGTACTGTTCTGACAGGAGAAGGCTAGGCTTGCATAATCTGTATGGATATATATCCGGATGGATATGTTAAATGCTGTTTTATAAGTAATCATCTATAACTTGCATATTCATAAGTATTATTCCTAGTTGAATTATTAATAGTCATCTTTGCATAAATGTACCACTACTTTACATAGATATGTATCATCTCTGATTTGGCCCAAAGAGGGAACATGGATTAAAGAAGTAAATAAATATCTTGAAATGTTCTGCTCCTGTTGCTGTTTTCTTGTAAACATTTAACCTCTTGTTTGTTTTTTTGTTTTTTTTACATTTTCAATCTTTCCTGTTGTGTTTTCTCCTACCAATTCCACCTCTCCTAATCTGTTCCACCAATCTTTCTTGTTTTAAAGTTCAGTTCTCCTGTTGCATTGTCTACATTTTCAAATTCTATTATTATTTTTTATCTCTCTTACATCCCACCCCCCCTCTCTCCAATTGTTTTTAATAGATAACTTTGCCCTACACTCGTAGACCTTTAAGCATTCATAGTGTCTCCTACATTGTGAATCTTTGCCATCATGTTTTGGCCATACATTTGTTTTTTTACAATTTCAATCTTTCCTGTTGTGTTTTCTCCTACCAATTCCACCTCTCCTAATCTGTTCAACCAATCTTTCTTGTTTTAAAGTTCAGTTCTCCTGTTGTATTGTCCACATTTTCAAATTCTACAATTATTTTTTTTCCTCTTCCATCCCACCCCCCCCCCCCCCCGTCTCCCATTGTTTTTAATATCTAACTTTCCCCTACACTGTCAAGTCCAGTTCTTATTTGTGTTTTTCTCCACTGATTCTCCTACATTATTTTCTCCTCCATTTTGTCTCCATCTCCTTCACCCTCTCCTCCTATTGTGTGTTCCTCCATTGTTTCATCTGCTTCCTGCTCGCTTCCATCCTCATCTTCCTCGTCAAAGTCAGTATTGCCATTGTCATAGTAAACAACATTAAGAGTTTTGTTGGATTTAGTTACCTCCATTTCTTGCCAGAAGTACGTCTTGGCAAACTGCAGCATCTCGTCCTCCATCAGCCTGCGCTCCCAGTAGGCCTGGGCCTTTGGTCGGATTTTGACCTTGTACTTGTTCACACCCATCTGTTCCTCGTAGAAGACCATGTTGTTCTCCATGTCTGTGTCGTGTGGTTTTAATAGAAGATAGGTGGCGGCACAATCCACGGCTTCTTGAATTTTATCGACTGCAGTGGAAAAGAAAAACCGTTCCCCGTGGTAAAGAGAAATGAACCAGAAATGCAAAAGGCAAAGTGCTTCCTTGACATAGGTTTTCTATTCTACCATGCTTGACATCAAATATTCTTGCACTAATGTGGAGATGTAGAACACATCAAGTATCCTATTACAAATTTAATGTAGACCTTAAATGATCTAAAATAGAAAAGCAAAGTCGTTTTAGTCACTTATCTATATACATATCGTACAAACTTAAAAGTTGAAGTTATTGTGTTTACAAGGTTTCAGACTTTGACATCTGTTCATATGACCTTTGACCTCACAAAGAATCAATGTGGTTATCATACTCAGTGTTAGGTAGATCTACATCCAAGTGCTAGTTCAAGAATAAATGTTTCAAGTTAACAGATTTTGAACTTTATTGATATCAACAAGCTTAAAAGGGGAATTACTGTTCTCACATGGTTTCCAAACTTTGACCTCTTTTACCCCTTTGACCTACAGTATATCCATTAACTATCTATAGGGTTCTTGCACTCAACATGTTAGATTAGTTCACATTTTACACATACATACCTACATACACAAATACATACTAGGAACAAAAACTAAATATACCACAGAGGATTTTGCTACTACACAAACAATATGTAGGTTACCATTTCCATTAATAGTAAAATGTCAATGTCACTTTATGACATGAACTATTTTAACTATACAGACACAGAGATAGAGCAATGTCAGCAATAACAGAATCACATTGAACCAATGGAAACCAAACCACTAAATGATGAAAAAAAAAACATTTAACCAACAAATACTACCTGTATCAATTAGACATCAGATATTGAACAATTAATTTTTTTGTAATTAATTAAGCTGTGGCATCGTGGCATCACCAATACCACCCCAGTCTGCTACACACAGATATAGGGAATATGGCAAGAGGGTATATGGTGTGACATTGTGATTATTTATTAAACATCCCTGAATGTGGTATGTGCTATAAATGCCTACAAACCACCATCTAATAGGAGAAAGGGATTGATGAGTGGTACAGCAAAGGAATGGCTATTTAGGGTTTGGTACCAACCAACATACATACCTCTGGGTAGCTCAGCTGATATAGCCCTGGGAGGTCATTGGTTCTTATAGAATTCCTTTCTAGCCATAAGTTCATTTGCTCTTTTCCATTATCTAAGTTTTCCCAGTGCGATTTCCATTATTCAGTTTAATACGTTATATGGATTTATAAAACATCAGAAGAATAGTGTCACTGTTTGAGCTATAGATTCAATCCCATCACATGAAAAGCATTTTAAAGCTTTAACTTTGCTTGAAGATAAAAAAAAAAGAATAAAAGTATGCTTACCATTATAGTAAGCAAACTGTAAGTAGCTGTAGTGTAAGGGTAGGTAGTCCTCCATTACTTCACCGTCGACCGTTGCTAGGAGAGCATCGCAGTGTTCTTTACAATTCATAGTATGGGCGTAGTGACCTGTGATAAGACGAAAAAGAAGGTTATCAGCTGTGAATGATTTGGAACAATCCTTTTATACACTGTACTCTCACAGCCTGCCTCATAGCAATTGCATAGACAACATAAACAGCATGAGTATATTGTTTCTTATTGGAGAAACTTTGGGAACTGTTCATACTGTCAGTAAGACTGCTTTGAAGCATGATATTAGAGAACCGTATAGAGTGATATTAGCATTACAATCAGTTTGGGAACTGTTCATACTGTCAGTAAGACTGTTTTGAAGCATGGTATTAGAGAACAGTATAGAGTGATATTAGCATTACAATCAGTTTGGGAACTGTTCATACTGTCAGTATGACTGCTTTAAAGCATGGTATTAGAGAACAGTATAGAGTGATATTAGCATTAGAATCAGTTTGGGAACTGTTCATACTGTCAGTAAGACTGCTTTGAAGCATGGTATTAGAGAACAGTATAGAGTGATATTAGCATTAGAATCAGTTTGGGAACTGTTCATACTGTCAGTAAGACTGTTTTGAAGCATGGTATTAGAGAACAGTATAGAGTGATATTAGCATTAGAATCAGTTTGGGAACTGTTCATACTGTCAGTAAGACTGCTTTGAAGCATGGTATTAGAGAACAGTATAGAGTGGTATTAGCATTACAATCAGTTTGGGAACTGTTCATACTGTCAGTAAGACTGCTTTGAAGCATGGTATTAGAGAACAGTATAGAGTGGTATTAGCATTACAATCAGTTTGGGAACTGTTCATACTGTCAGTATCACTGCTTTGAAGCATGATATTAGAGAACAGTATAGAGTGGTATTAGCATTACAATCAGTTTGGGAACTGTTTATACTGTCAGTAAGACTGCTTTGAAGCATGATATTACGTAGAAGATGGTACTCACTGTACAACTGGCTATGATTTGTGTCATCAACCATCATGCATATTCATGAGTGAATCTTTTCATGAAGTAGCTTATTATCACGACTAATGTTTATATTCCTATTAAGTCAATTGTTACAATTACAGTTACAGTTAAAAACAACAGGAGTAGAATTTCATTGAATCTCACTGATCCCAACGATTCAATTCACTGAAAGTTGACAGACGCTTCCTGAGAAATTTGTAGATCGGGCATTCTGTTAGGGTCACAAAATGTCATACTGTACATGTTTACACATAATTTGGAATATAAAGCATTTTAACTAAACCAATAGAGTGAATGCGGGGATGTCGTCACTAAATTGAAAACTCACATTTTTCTTCAGCACGAGACACAATATATCCCAGAGATCATGGTTACTAAATTACACTACCACTCAACTGCATTAAACAGTAGCTTCATTTGGTTGTGCTACAATTCAGTACATATCTACTGTCCTGAAAGCTATAAGGTTTGCAGTTTACACTGTTTCTTACAACCCTATTTGACATAGACCACAATTCACACCCACCCTTTACATGTTAATGGCAATGTGAATAGCCTCCACTGCTTTTCACAACAGTACAGCCTGATCCCCTCCCCCCCCCCCCAAAAAAAATTAAATACATAGAATGGACAGCAAAAATTTACAGCAACCCTGGTATGTGAAAAGACAAGATCTACTACACCCCCTCCCCCACCCCTTCCACACCCCTCCCCCCTTACTCTCTCTCCATGTAAGTTACCTTCACACCATCAATATGTACCATTATTATAGATACTGCCCTGCTTTGATATTTGCCAACTGAAACATGGAAACAAGCCGGGACTCTATTCACTAAAATTTCAAGTAGATTACAAAGTTATTTTTCTCCATAGATAGTACAACATATGGACATATGGTCCATACCTTGCCTGGAGTCAGAGAAATCACTACCAATGACTTTCATGACTAGATGAACTTGTTACAACTCTTTAGATATCGTCCATAGAATGTCAGCGGCTTGTACTACTCTGCACTGCTTGTTTACATAGGGCTGCATACAATGATTGTCTTACTTGCAATGGACTCGTAGAGGTCCAGGAACTGTCTGTTGTCGTACTGTCCCTCACATAGCGCCCTGCATTCATCATCTGCCCACCAGTAGTGCTGTAGCGCCGACTCAATCAAATCAATCACGAGGCTGTAATTAGCCTCCACGTGGGCTTCATTCCCGTCCAATAAATATTTCTATGAAAAGAAAGGAAAAGAAAACACCAGCATCGTTAGAATGATATCATATACGAAATAGAAAATCATATCAGCTCACACACTTACCAGCAGATGCATATGTAAGTACTGTGACACATCTGTGACATCTGTGACACATCTGTGACATATCTGCCAATCGATCCGCCTCAACGTGGTTTGGGTGTTTATGCATGACGATACTGACAAAGTCTGAGAAAACACACATGGGAGTCTCATCTTTGATTCTCTTTTATATATTTAAGTAAATTTCAATATACCTATACCCAACTACATGCACTACTGAATTCTCTAACTGTATCACATGAAATATTACAGAAATACAAAACTGGAGGCTGTTCTGTGCATTAAAATGTATATATATGTTATTTGTTACTTTACGGTATATATACTGGAAACATATAGCCTAATGTGCATTAGATACTGGCCGACTCTAAGAAGTCAATCTAATATCAGCACACCTGGTATCTCAGTACACAGTATTAATTGGGGAATGACGGGACCTGAATTAACCACTTTCCTTACAGCATTCTTCCTTCTACTTCACAAACTACCTTATTGAGAAGCACTGTACATTACTGTATGCATACCAAGAACAGTAACTGCCTATATTACTGGTGGACATTTCAACAAGTACTGTACTAGCAGGAAGCTACACTGAGTTGGTAGTAGATAGGAACTTTCCCTACAGGATGCTAGACTAGTGTTACCTTGGTTACACACAAGTTACTAGGGAATCTCTCCCAGTATTTATCATATATACTGTATGTATATATACAGTAACTTTAAGCACACAACAGAGACATCCCTCACGGCATTGAACTATGTTACAATTAAGTTACAGTTGCATAGCTCCCAAGGCAAATGCTGGTCCATGCCACGAATCGCCGTCCTGGGTGATTTTGAATTTTTTTGGAATCCTGATGATGCCTACATGTAAAATGGTGGCACTTAGAAAGGCTTTTGTCACCCAAAATTTTCTGAGAAATATGCATTTTTTTGTGTGTAACATCAATAAATTGAATAGTAGGTGATAATTCATTCTTTCCCGTGGCATGAAAATGTTCGCTGCTCGCCCCAATGAAAAGAAATATAGGCTAAATTGAGGTTCAAATGATGCTGTAAAGGAGGTTTATACTCTTTTATGCTAAATGCTAAAGAAATGATGGTTGCTAAGTCAAACTTTGATGCAATTTTTTTTATGTATACTTGACACTTACAATGCGGGTTTTTCGGACGCTTGCGGGGGTCAGCGGGTTTGGGTGTTAGAATGCGGGTCCAACCCGCGAAATGGGGTCAGTTGGGAGCTCTGCAGTTGGCTAGAATGTTACCTTGGTTACACACAAGTTACTAGGGAGACTAGTACTATCCTAGTACTTACTGTAGCATACAGTATATGTTTATACACTGTATACAGTAAGTGTAAGACACACCCTAGCACATCACAGAGACATTCCTCAGGGCATATTAAACTACATGTTACAAGTGCAATTACAGGTATGAAGTTCTGTCACTATCAATATACTTCCTATTCTTTGTCAAAGTTCTCCCCACTCCTCCTCTCTCACCCTTTCTCTAACCAACATCATCACTTGTATTAGCACCCCTGGTACGCTCATTACCAGCTCGAGACACATAGTACGCCTGTCACAGTTTATAATATCCCAATCCCCCCCCCCCCACTCCCCACCTTAAATGTGATACTACTGTAAGAAATCACAGTCAAATTGCACTCCAAACAGAAAACAAGACCACAGTAATGAACATAGATCTCCATGCAGAGAATAAAATAAGTGTTCAAGTTTTTGCAGCAGTTTTGAAATTTAATTAAATTATATGTTTCCTGTGTAAAAACATACTGCATTACATCTTTATGTATAGCAATATCACCATTTTGCACAGCATTAAGGGATAGAGGACACATTTAGGGTTGCTGTCTGTTATCGGCATATTGGCATCATTGGTATCGGTCGATATCGCCAATATCGGTCCAATATTGACACCTGTAAAATTAGCAAAATTTAACAATAGTTCATAACCGATAATATAACTTCCTCAAAACATACATGTTTTGTTGGAGAAGTTTTAAATATTTTTGACCTATTGACACCAATCTCCATTCTGGGGCATTTCAGCAAAACAGATTCCTGTTACTGCCCTGATGAATAATATAATAACCTAACGCCTGTGAAAATGATGCTTTGGTAATGCATGGTTGCGCATCATTATGATTTTCTGTGGAGCCACAAGGCAAATCGTTCTACAGTTAGTATCTAAAATAAAAAGTTTCTGCACCCTCAACTGTAATATTGAGCTTTTAATTACCTGATGAAGCTTCTCCTCCAGGTCTTTGATGGTCTTGTTCTGTGCTCCGTAGGCATTGTAATAGTAATCAAGGTTGTTCTTCATCACCTCATCCTTTGGGTGAGCCTTCACAAATGTATACGCAGCACACTGGGCTTCATAGTACATTTGTTGCTAAATGAGTAAAATAACAAAACAACAAACACTACGTCATTTATTAGCTCGACACGCAGCACACAGGGCATCATAGTACATTTGTTGCTAAATTAGTAAAAACAAAACAACAAACACTATGTCATTTATAAGCTCGACACGCAGCACACGGAGCATCATAGTACATTTGTTGCTAAATGAAAAAAACAAACAAAACAACAAACACTACGTCATTTATTAGCTCGACACACGGCACATCATAGTACATTTGTTGCTAAATGAGTAAAAAACCAAAACAACAAACACTAAGTCATTTATTAGCTCGGCACGCAGCACGCGTGGGCATCATTGTACATTTGTTGCTAAATGAGTAAAAAACAGACAAACACTACGTCATACATTAGCTTGAAATCAACAACCGTATTGACATTTGACATCATTAAACACATCATAAGAGAATTAACACCAGAGCAATTCTACACACAAACTTGAACACATATATGCTTTGGTACCTGTCTATGACAGCCAATGAGCCATCAAGCCTTCACCCAAATATATCACACAGTCTAAGAACCCACAACCCTTTACATGTCAGCCAGTAAATGTAGTCTTCCAGCAGTTTGTCCAGGCTGTGGTGGCAATTTTTCTTAAATCCACAAAACACAAGGTGACCTTTGTATTCTGAAAATATGACTTCATCACATACCAAAATCAGGGAATGAAGGCATACACTGCCTTCGACTCTGCTAGAAATATTAAAAAAAAGATGCCACCATTGAACTCCCCTTAGAAAGCATCTCGGCCTTCCCCCCTCCCTTCCCCCAAGGCTGTAAGATGTTATCTAACGTCAAGCTGGCTGGAGCAAAGTATAATATAGAGAAATACGGTGTTGAGCAGGTTACATACTCCAATATGTTGAAGTTCTGCCGGGTTCATAGTGGATGAGTCAAAATTCAAAACCTGTTGCCAAATGTTACAAATATATCCTCGTTTTTATGTCCTACAGTGACTATTGCACAGTATGGTTAGTACCGTCACTAACAGAAATTCAAGGCATCCTTTATGAACATTCTTGATCTGACAAACCCAGTTGAGTACAGTAGTTGTTCACACCCATGGAACATGTCTTGTACCTGTAGATAAACTTGATGAACTGCGCATATCTTTCGTCACAGGTTTGAATGTTAGCGTCTGATAAGGAAGTGACCCAATTCCCTACATGATGATATATGGAGTTGATACAATTAGCTCACAGCATAATGAAACATATCATATAGCATTATTATGCGATTGACTCTGGTCATTCAATTTCAAAACAACCTTTGATTGGCAAGGGTTTTTTCTTGGTTTTGATGAAATTTGATACTAGTTTCAGCCTTCCCCTTTCAGGTGGTTTTTTCAATATAACCTTTCAGTTTCATTATTTCAATATGAAACAAACATTCCCTAATGGCAAGAGGGGGGGGGGGGGGGGTTGAAGCAAGGTTGCATTGTTATTAGTTTTGATTGTGTCGCATTGGGCAGGCCATGTGAAGAGCAAGTGCCTAAATATTCTCCATTTGCAAAATGTTACCATCATTTGTGCGGGCCTGTCCCACAACATTTGTAGCATATTCATTGAAAATTATGATCTAAACTGTTACCGTAATATTTCTATATAGCGCCATCGATTGGAAGTTGTCGTTAGCCATTAAATAAATGAGTCACAAGTTAAATCTGCTCTCTCCATTCTCCATTCTCATTGAAATCTCTCTAATCGTGTGTGGAGATACGACATTTGGCGACGAAGCCAGGAAAAGGCCCTCTGTCTGGAAGTAATGGCCATCCAAGTGGATGTGAACAATATTTCACAGTTTGATATTTCGGGAGTGACATCACCAGCTTGGCTGCAAGATGGAAACGCTGGAGACGTGGGTTTGAGTTTTAACCTCTTTAGTAATTAGTAAGGGGGTTGAAAAAGACGATCAAAAGAAGGCTCTTCTTATGCATTCAGCAGGACCAGCAATACAAGAACCGACGAAACCATGACCGACCCCGAAGTACCAGAAGGTCAAACTGACAACTTTGGACCACAATTGAATGTTCCCTACTGAACCTAAGACACATGTTTCAGAAAATGTCTCAAGGAGAGGGAGAATCAACTGATCAACTTGCAGCGAGGGCTAACTCCACAGGCAGGAAATTGCGATTATTTCAGATTCAAATGACGTTCAAATAAGGGACCAACTCATCGATAAATGCAAATCTTCAGAGTTACCACGCAGACTAACCTGTCAAAAGGGGCAAATTAAACACTGCAATCGGCACAAAAACATGGTGTGACCTTTGGAGGCAGTTAGCGTGCAGTTACAACCCATGAAAGGCAAGCCCTGCCCCTCAGGAGACGACATGATTGGATATAGCATTTAGCAATCGTCAAGACAACCGATGCGAAATGAGGGCAGGCAGTGAAAGGTAGAAGGAAAACCAGTGCAACAAGTAGCTACCGCTGGGTCGCGAAGGTCATTTTGCGAAGCAAGAGGAAACACATGAAAGAAAAGTGGATATATTGGACATTTAGCTTCAGTCAAGTAAATCTGGTGGTAATGGCAGCGACGGTAATCGGGACGATTCAATTGTCACATAGCTAGGGCATCTCGAAAAGGCAGAAGTGGGGGACGGAGTGAGAATAGAAGGAACACAACAGTTTTGTGGGAACAAGAAGATACACGATACAGAACGAGTCAGGTCGAGTGAATATAAATATGGTCATCGACTCCGGTGCTAAATCTAACATTGTTGACCAAGAATACATGGATGATATTTAAGGTAAGTAAGATTAATTGTCCCTCACAAAGAATAGATAAGAAAAGAGGAGGACCAGAGAACATTAAATATAATTGATAATGTGACACCCGGAGGTGCGTCACGTAAACGCCTCCGTACAAAGGTGGCATCACTGCTAGAGTAGTTTTCCTGTTTGCGTGTATTGTTTAATTGTTCTCTGGGGTTCTGTTTTATCTAATATCTTTTTGTATGTAAAGTGAATTGTTGTAGTTTCGTATGCTTATTTATACCTTTTGTTTCCGTCTCCGTTTCAGCTGTCCAGCTCTCGTGACAATAGTCTGGTTCCTCCGTAGCTATGTGGAATGTTCGAGCCACGAGAAGTTCCACGTTTTCGAATAAGTTGTTGTGTTAAGTTAGGGCACTTGCCATTTTGGTTTTCCAAGAGTGTGTTCTATTTTTTGGTGTTTGCTGCTGCCTAGTGAGGTCCGTTGGTCAATTCGTTAAGTAAGTTAAATGTTCTTTTTTTAGTTTAGGCAAGTCCGAGTCCTTTTTCTAATAATATTGTGGGCATATTTCTCCGTTTGTCAGAATCCCTTTAAATTATTACATCTAAATTTATTAAAAGGTTGGGAACGCGGTCGATATTATCGCCGCATCCTGCGGGGTTATTCTTATATTTGTGGCGCAGGGGGTGACCTTGATTCGGGTTGAGTTTTCCCCGAGGCAACGCCTACGTATTGTAGAGTTAGGACTCGAAATTATAAGTTTGGCCACGGACTTCGCAGGTACGTATCGTTATTATTTATGTAAATTATAAGCTGGGGTTTATGTGGATTTTAGTGTTATTAATTAAATATTAGTCCTAATTTATCACCTTGCTATTAGTGGAGGTCACTGCGTTGACCTCATTTATTATTTGTTTTATTATCTGCCCAAGTGAAGGCAAAGGTTTTGTATTAAATGTATTAGTGGTTCAAAATCAATTTATTTGTTCGTGTTTTCTTGGTTCCGGTTGTCCTAACTTGTAGTTGCCCCACATTCATTCTGACATATAGGGTGGCCGACAGCGGCCCTATCGAACCCACGGCCACTCGGCTAGTTAAAACCCCGTTGGGGGCGCTACAATAAATTTACCACAGATGTACCGGTAAGAGATGTGAGAGCCGGATGGGTTGAATTCAAGTATTAAGCAGCAAAGGCCCATCTCTCTTGGGTAAACCAACAGCCTATGCAACTTAGGGTTCTAGGTATGCATGGGGCATGGAGTGTGCACAATCGACGCACAACCAAATCAAGAGCTGAGTTTTAGAAAACCTTGATCCAGTTCCCCGGATATTTTGAGGGTAAGCCCGATTGTGGTGGTACCAAAACCCTCAGGGGACATTAGCTAGGCTATGTCTCCATAGGAGGTAGGCTAATGAGGCCATAATAAGGGAATGATTTCCAATTCCGACTGTTGATGAGGTCATACACAACTTGAATAGCTGTACGATTTCTAGTAAGTTAGATCTAAAATGTGGGTTTCACCGAATTGAATGTAAGAGTCAAGGCCAATAACCACATTTGCCATCCACATGCAGTGGCCGATACAGATATAAAAGATTTATGTTTGGAATATGCTCTGCTCCTGAGCTCTATCAGAACAAGATCCAGCAAGTTTTCTCTATGAACCAGGAGAAATGTCAGTTAAGAATGGAAAAGCTCACATTCATGAGGCATACCTTATATAAACATGGTATTAGCCCATCAGACAAGAAATTTTAGGCTGTGTGGAGATACAACGTTAGATTACTTGGAATCACATCCTAATAATGATGTACTAACAGATCTGCAATTTTTTGTACAAAGGTTTCTTCACTAATATAAATGCAGCCAATTTAATAATAGGCTACCAACTCTGCACAGTATTATGGAATCTGCTTCTGAATCTCAACTGATTTCTTTCAATTCCTTTTTTTGTTGTTGTGCAAATTAACCTCAAATGACTTACAACTTCAAGTATAACAGTACCCTAACCTTTTGCTTTAAAGTAACATACAGTTAAAAAGGTATCGCACCATGATTGGTCTCTAAACTGTAACATCCACCCTAGTCCCTATGTGTGAACATCCAACACCACCTGCCATTGCTTGTACTTGTACACAAGTTGCACTACCATCAGTGTGACACGCAAGGAACTACATTATGCTGACACTGACAGGCCTAGCCTATAGCGTACACGTCTAACTGGTACTTTGGTAGTGGTAGGCCTAAAGTGGTAGGCCTAAAGACCAATGTAACCATTCAATACCACATTCTATAAAGTTCGTAGTAATTTTCCATGTATCTCAATACCAAACCTTGTAATAGGCAAACTGAAGGTAACTGTATGGCATCATTGTCAGAAATTTGTTGGTAGCTTCTTCGCTGATTCGTTCAGGACGGTCACCAAGTTTTGCTGACTTGCAAGTTTTCAGACATGCAGCTTTCTTGAACAAGGCTTGAAAAAACTTCAGTTCATTAAGTGAGTTTTTGTCTGGAAGAGCGATCCGGCCAATTTTGTTGCATTTGACTCGACATTCTGTCAATTTCACACGATAAAACTTGAATTCTTTGATGGCATTCTCCATGAAAAATATCATATCTTCCCATTTTTCTTCGTTATATTTGTCGATGGCCGTCGTGTAAAGTTCATCGTAAGTTGTCCCAGGTGCAATTTGCAGTTGACTACAAACCGTGCAAAATAGGAGGTAAGTCACCATAAAAACACCTAAACTCGTAAACGTGCTGATTATTTGTGCCATGATGACAAGCAAACGCATGAAGGTCCAAAAATAAACCCAAAAGGCCCAAACCTGACCGAGATTTGATCACTTTTCCGTACTGGCTCTACCAACACCCCGCAGAGATGAAAGTTTGTTAACTTAGGTGAAAGTTTTATACCACGTAGACGTCGTGTTTTCTTTACCTGACCAGAATGAGGTTTTCAATCTGCTAACTGAAACAACCGACTAAGTAGCTAGAATATTTGTATTCATCAAGATTTGCAAAGTTGTTACCCCAGGAATGAAAACACCCTGTGAGTTTTTCTTTGTTGTCATCAGGGTCCTGTACTGGGGAAGAGGGTTAAATGTCTACCGTCCAGGGAGGGGTAGGAAGGGGGGTGGAGGAAGGGGTTCTTCTCCCCCTCGGCAATTTTGTTGAAATGGAGATTACTTAGATGTACAATAGTGCTTTATTTTTCAACTTTTGAAATTGTTTATGATGTAGCACTTGTTCATATTATACATTTATGCACTGTACACAAGAAATTTTGTAATATTGGGTGAGCCTGCCCCCCCCCCCCCATTTTTGATTCATTTCTTAATTTCTTCTAAATTTGTGGGCATGTGCACAAATGTGGATGACCTATTGTTTTTAAACTCACCTTTTAGTAAAAGTTAATACTTCACTCTCCCTGATCAGCACACACAATAAAAAGGTACTACAACTCAAGTCAAGTCATACACTGAAACAGGTAACATTTCTCTAAAAGTTTATTGATTCATTTTAGAATGCTTTATAATTAACTTCTGCAATGAAACAGACACAGCAAATATGACACTGTGAATTAAAGACATAAGAACATTTGTAACTACTGTAAAACTTGGTCTCAGAATTAAATTCCTAGATACAGCTTCCATAAAAGCTTACCTGTACTGGGTCTTTCACGGCATTCACAGTTATTGCAACCTGGGTCACAGAATTGAAACTGGTTTAACCTCATCAAATATAAAGCCTGCTGTGATTCTTTGGGGACTACAGCACTTGTCAAAGCTTTTGAACATAACCTACCAAGTATTATGCAAATTGTTGACAATA
>KN884028.1:114037-125430 GCA_000934455.1 Apostichopus parvimensis
ATTATTCAATTCCGGTGGAAGAGTAGGCTTCTTAAGAAGAGGACACACTACAGCTCTCTTCCAAGACTCCAAGAACTCACCGGTTGTTATTGACAAATTAATAAGCCTATTAATAGAAGGCAGAAGAGTAGCACTGACAGATTTAACAATCTTTGTGGGAACTGGGTCTAAGTCACAACTGGCCGACGAACAATTTTGCAGTAACTTCGAGACATACGATTCTGAAACCTCCGAAAATTGTTCCAGAGAGGCACTAGGAGGGTCGGAATTGCTATGAAAGCTGAAGGTGGTAGTCTCCCCATCGAGCTCGGTACGGATATTCAGTACTTTGGAGTTGAAGTGTTGCAAAATTTCATTGGCCAGCTGTGACTTATCCGTATGTGGAGGGAAGGATGTGTCCGTACTCTTACCAAAGAGTGATTTAACTACGCCATATAACCTCCGACCGTCACCCACACAGTTAGCCACCAAGTTGTCATAATAGGCATCGGATGCTTCACTATAATTGTGTTTGAAAGCATCTCTCGCTTCAGTGAATTTTAACCTATTCTCAGGAGTTTTGTCTCTTCTCCAAACATTTTCACAGCGCCTACGCTCAGCTTTGAGCTGCTTCAACTCGGTATTATACCATGGAACTGTCGGACGAGCAGTAATAGTCTTCGTGAGATGAGGGGCGTGCTCATCTAAAATAGAGCGTAAACAAGAAACATACTGTGAAGACAAACTACATAGGTCATTCGCAGGAGCTGCGATTAGATCACTAGCTTTCAGGTCGGACTCAAAACTATGCCAATCAATCGCGGATAAACGGCGGAACTCTACCTTCTTAATATGCAATGGGACTGTTGGTAGTTCTAGTTGACAGTGAACAAAACAGTGATCTGATACATAATCGGAGTCGTGTACACCAAGAGCACGGGTGTTGTCTAATTCACGAGTAATAATCAGATCCAGAGTGTCAACCCAAAAGTATCCAGGATAGAGCTAAACCTAACAGCCGATGTGTCATGAGGTTTATTAACATGTATGTTAAAGTCCCCGCATATAATTAGGGATTGGTCACAATTGAGGAGACCGACAAGGAATTCCTCAAACTCATCCAAAAACCTTAGTCCTTAGTCCTGACAGTGACTCTAAGTATCTGGGCAAGTACATCTGCCCATGGACCATGCGCTTCACGGATGAGAAGCTCCAATCACATCTAAACAACCTCGAAGGCTGGTGTAGGAAAACCAACAAAGCAGCCCTCAAACCAAGACAGAAATTGGTCATTCTGAAATTCTTCATCATCCCAAGGATGAAATATAGATTATTCATGTCCAATCCACCGAAGACTGCCCTAGACGAGATAGATACTCAAATCCGTTTTTGGGTGAAGGCGTTCCTGCACCTTCCAGAGTGTATCAATACACCATTTATAAACACCCCTTGCTACGAGGGCGGTCTAGGTGTGCCTAACTTACACTTCGAGTATGTTACTTTTACAATACAGCAAAGGGAGGTCTGTATCAATTCCAGTGACCCCGTGATCTGCGACCTTGCTACCGAATTTAAATTCGGGGAAGCCATAACACGCACGAAGGCTAAACTCGGTATACTTACCAAAGAAGGGAGCAAGATCAGGAACCACTGGTGGAAGAGGAAATGTCGTCTTGAGTGGGAATCGTTACAATCACAGGGAATGGGTGTTGAAACCTTCTCTAGGAGCCCACTCTTCAACCACTGGATTGCCCACAAGACCTGGCTCTCAGAGGCTGAATTCATAGCGGCTCTCCTCATTCGTACGATTACCTATCCCACAAAGGAAGCTATCAACAGAGGAAGGGAAGGAGTCGATGTCCGTTGTAGGAAGGGTTGCATGGAACCCCAAACTATCGGGCACATTACAGGGTATTGCCCACAATTCACCAATAATCGTATTGCTAGGCATAATCGCATCGTGGATATTCTTACCGTGAGGGCAACACGAAACGATTTTGACATCATTATTGAGCCTAAGCTGAAATACGAGGGCAGAACACTCAAACCCGACTTGATTCTCTATACAGACGACAACTCCTACATCGTCGACCCTACTATCATTTGGGATAAGTCGGAGGAGACTCTGGCGAACGCCTTCAGGAATAAGAGGGACAAGTACCTCTGTCTCATTCCTCAGGATAAAACACTGACAAATACTAATCACTGTACAGTTTTGCCAGTTGTTATGGGCGCCAGAGGGTCTTGGTATCATGGCAACTATCAGTTGAATAAGATCCTCAGTCTTACCAAAGGACAGATTAAGGACTTGTGTCTTAGGTGCCTTGCAGGCACAATTAAGATCGTTAATGCTTACATGAACGACTAGTTGAGTCATGCTCATTTTTGCCCTAGTCCCGGTCACGGGGTCCTAGTTGGCTGGCGTGTTTCTTGTATCATACGTTCCTATTTCCTGTCGTGAGTTCGTGGTGGTGGGTTGCCAGCCGGCAGGTCCTTGGGGTATCGGGGCTTTGTGTACGTAAGTCGTACAGGGTTTGTACTGCATCTGCAGTGGTGGCCATGTCATCTTGGCCGGGTGGTTGGGCACGAAAGTGCACGCTACTTGTGCCGGGCCCTACCTGCTGTGATCTCGCCAGATCTTTCGGGGAGGGGAGGGTGTCCGTCTTGGGGTTGGGGGTGTGGGGGGTCTCTCTGTACAATGGGAATCTCGTCCATTGCCGTCGCTAATGGTGACTACTACCGTTTGACGGACTCTTCCGATCATCTTAGTAGGAACATGCTCTGCATACATTTATTGAATGAACCAGATGCAGATCACTCTCTCAAAATGGCGTTAGTCTAATCATTTCGTCTAAGTTAAGAGACATCACACCAACCACCCCACTCTGACAAACAACTCAAGTCAAGCGAGCCAAAAAAGTAAATACGCCCACCGACCTGCAGAGACAAACCCCCAACCACCCACTCAAACATTCAAAAAGCCACAAAAGGACGACCAGCAAGCAGCGAAAAACCCCTCCCCAGCACACCAGCGTCCAAAAAAGGCAGCCCTAGATAGACGGCAAAAATCGTCTTCAACCTGAAGGCGAACGTCACACTTCACCGCCTCCAGGACTGCCTGCCAACTGGCAAGTTTCCCCTTAAAAACCACATCACATCAGATGTTGAAGGATTAAATTGGATCTGTGATTTTAAGGAAAAACATAAAGTGGTTTAGCAGTGTGAGCATGTCAGGAGATGACATCAATCTTGCTTGATTAAAGTTCACTTTTGGTAGAAAATTGGGTAACTTATACAGCTTATATCTTGAGAACTACACTGGGAATTGAATAGAATTTATACCAGTTTGGTTAGTTTACTTTGTCTTTAGCATATCAAAATAAATATAGAGGGCTGGACCCTATTTTATCATTCAGATTCAGAATAATTTTTCCCCAGCAGGACTGTCTTCACAAGCTGTGTATTTTCAACTACATTTCTTAAACTTGCAAGTACATTAATATTGTGTTGCTCTCGGGCCTCTCTCCTCGGCGCCATGTCTCATTGGGTCAGGACCGAATCACCTAAGTGCAAAACACATTCAGATTAAGGCGGAGAACGAAGTTGTGTGTGAAGTAGACTCAATCATGGAAGGGGTTGAATGCTTGATTGCTTCCTTTTATACATTCAACATCAGCTTCCCAAGGAAAAGTAACAGGACTTTATTTTTCATGGATTTGTTATTGGGCTGTAAATCCAAAAAGATCCCAAGATCTGTTGCAACTTTCGTAACAAAATATAAAGACTTTTAATGTTTATATGATGCAAGGCTTTGCTACCTGAGGATTTTTATCTTTTTGTGTTCGTTACTTTCACATTTTTGTTGCACACTGTTGCAATATTTCTTGCCTTAATTAGATCACTTATGTACTTGTCGAGAGAAGACATTTCTATTTGTTTTGATGTAGAATGGGGACTTTTTCTGAATTTTGGATAATCAGAAGTAATCTCTTTGTGGGATAAGAGGATGGAAAGCTCAAAGCATGTTCAGAGATTCATTGCAAAGGAAGAGGTCGGTATTTGTGTGATTTGTCATGGTGGTTAAATTATACCATCAAAATAAAGCAAGGGCTGGTTTACATAACAACCACAATTAGTGTTTGAGTCTGAGCTTGCTTGATTTGATCGCAAAAGTAAAGATAAGTCAAGGCCAGAATTAATTGATTTTTTTAAGCGTGCTTGATAACCAAATGATTAGCATTACTGATTCAACAGTTCCAATTATATGTTTTCTGTAATTGCATTTGTTTAAATCAAAAGCTAACATTATCACAGTGCAAGATGTGCATACATAAAGAAATCAGTGTTTTAAACGTTTTGTTCTGTGTTTTGTTCATTTATCTGTGTTAGTAATTTATCTGTGTTTCTTGTATATCACCTAATTCAGTTGATAGGGTATGTCCTTGCAAATGTGTCGGTGTGTACTCATTGAGTTTAAGTGTATAAAGTAGCTGCCTAGTAAATGTATACATTTAAACTAGTAAATCAACTCCTCCGAATCAATATCTTTACTCAATACCGGCAAGTATAAATACTACCACGGATAGTAAAATCAGGGATCTAAGGTTAATCGCATTTGTGAGTACTTGTGTTTTCTGTGTACGTTCTACTGGATACAACTTTACAGAGTGCTGAAGCTATCTTGAATGGGGTTAGACCAGCCATCGTGCGCCAGCACCACACAAGAACCTACCGTTCTTACATAAAGAAAAGGCTCATGAGTATTGCCAGGATCAACGCTGATGTGATGTGCGTTCTCCCCTTTTGTCACAAACCCAAAGGAGTGGGTGAACTGTGATAGCTGTCAAAGGTGGTGCCACCTGTCATGTCTTTTGTTAGACAAAGACCTATTTATGTGTAACTTGTTCTTAAAAGGTATATGGACTGATAGATACAACTTAGACTAAATGGGTGTCAAAACCACTGAAAGACATAATAAGCATAAAAACTTTCAACAAAATTTGCCATTTTACAGCCTTACAAGATTTTGGCACAAATATACACATTTTGTGTTACTCTTGTGACATGGAAACAGGCATTGGTGTCTTTTTCTTAATATAATTGTTTTTGTAACCTCTTGCCATTTCCTTTTGAATGTAGTGAAAAATTCTTAGGAGGGAAATTTGATCCTTGAAATACCTCCAAACAATATGAAAAACCAGAATGCACTTACAGCATTTTCAAGGTCTGAAATTTCTGGATCAATTTTAAAGATACCCAAAAACAAATAAAGAGTATCCTCCCATTTGCACATCACAATTTTGCAATGAACTATAAAAATGTAAAACTTTATATTTCTCATAACTTGAAAACTTCACATGCTTTGTTAGTTCAGGGGTCAATCAAGTTACCTAATATTAAAGAGCACATTAAAAGGAACAAGTTGGTGGAGAAACCAAATAGATAGTTTGAACTGTTGAGGAGATATTCAAGTTTGACGTTTTGTCCCATTCGTGATGGCCCGTACAACTACAGCTTTGGGGTCATGGGGGAATTTTCAATGTGGGCCCCCTATTATAGGATTTTCAGGACACCCCTGGGCATGTTTGAAAACTGTCAGATTACTCACTTCAGTTTTTTAATCTAAAAGGATTATTCCTCTGCATTTCTGCAAAAATTAATTTGAAAGAGCATAATTTTAAAAACAATTTGCTACAATAATGAGGTCTATATCATATTCCTAAAAGAAGATATGGACATCCGCTTAGTGCTTTTACTTGATTGATACCTGTTTGGCCTTGTGTTTCGCATCGGTGCAGTGCCGTTTTTTCCACGTAAAAAGAAGTCTGTATATATACTACATATTAGTCAACTATGGTACATTAGCGCATACAAAAGTCAACTGTGGTTAGGGTCTGATACAGGTTTAAACAGTAATTAAAATCCTATGGCAAATTTGATATTCCTCTCAATCTTAATTATTTCTTTGTAAGTAGAACTTTAAATTTTTTTCACTTTTTAAAAAAGTTACTTGACCAAGTCTATCCAAAATTTAGAAATCAAGACAAGTTTGAATAGATTAAAGAAAAAAGATATTTAACATTTAAGTTTTATTCCTATTTTGACATTTCCAATTTTGTTATTAACATTTCTCTTTTCAGTACCAAGGAGGAGATTGTATAAAAGATCTTGGTACTTGTGTAGAAAAAACTGTTTCTATGCTCTTTTTTGGTTGTATAAAATAAATTGAAGACTATTTTACATGTGTTCTACATGAAATAACACTGTAGTAAATGTAATCTGGATTTCCTCTATTTAGGCCAGAAAATGAATAACAACATTAATATTATATGATACAAACAATAAAGCCTCCTGTTGAACATCGTATAGTGGGTGCTACTCTGAAGGGCTCCATCATGGTCATCACTTTCATTAACCCCCTGAAATCATCCCTCCAATGATTTGACTACAACACCTGAAGTACCAGAATTGCATAGAGAGAACCCTCACCTTATTTCACCAAAGGCTTCATAAGCATGGGACCTTTCATATCTTTCAAGGACATCATATATGCATGAGACCCAGGCTTTGATAAATGAGTGAAAAGAAAGCCTGCCCATTTGGTGGGGAAAGCCACATTATGGTTGCTCATCCATCATAAGATTCATTTACTAAGAATGCATATACCTTTGTGTATATAGAATCAGGTTTCAAAATGTTGCCTGACGGTCATGTCATCTAGACTACATTTTTGTTGCCATTCATGGGCATCCAGTGGTTGATTTGCATCATGTCACAACATAAGCTCACTTTTAGTTTGGGACCCCATTGTATCTTTCAAGATGTAAGTTTCATACAATCATGGGACTTTCACCATACTAAATTTCCCCAGATGGTTTTATGCCAGGGTATGACGGCCAATACCTTTGTTTTGGTTAATTTGAAAGCTAGCAAGGGTACTCATTCGGGGAATCCATGCCTATATCCATATCCTATAAGCTAAGCAGCTAATGTTTCATGCCAATTTCATGGTAGCACTATAAGCTTCAAAGATATTATTCATGTGGAGGTAGATCCTCAACACATCTGGCAAAGTGTTCCATGCAGCATGAGACCCCCAAAATGCCTTCCCACTGGTTTCATGCAGCATGTATGAGGCCCCAACATGTCTTTCCAGAGATTTCATGCTGCATGAGACGCCCAACATGGTCTTTGCAGGATTTCATACAACATGTATGAGACGCCCAGCCTGTCTTTCCAAGGGTTTCATGTAGTGCATGAGACGCCCGACACGTCTCTCGGGGGTTTCATGCTGCATGAGACGCTCAGCCTGTCTTTCCAGGGGTTTCATGTAGTGCATGAGACGCCCAACACGTCTCTCAGGGGTTTCATGCTGCATGAGACGCTGAGCATGTTTTTCCAAGGGTTTCATGTAGTGCATAATTCAAAGTAAAAATGCTGAAAAAACTCCCATTATCGCCAAACATTTGTTACATAATTGTTAAGTCAATTACATTCCTACATCCTTTAATCATTTTTCGTACGCTGGGAGTTAAAAATCTTTGTGTACTTTTTGTATGCTACCTCTTATGGGCGTGACTACCATCATGAAACCTTCAGCAAACAACTCTAGAGGTTTCATTGAATCTTAATTTTCTTCAGGAATCGCTAAAGACTGAATTTCTTAAATGTATTTGCTGAGAAATATTCAACATTTTGCGATACAATAATCCAAACGAAAACCAGAGTGATTTTAACACTGATTTGTTGAGTTTTTCGGCGGTACCGTATGAAGTGTCAATCAAATTGATTGACACTGTCAATCATGCACGAAACGCCTAGCATAAAAAGGATGCCCTAACATGTCACGTACTACTACTAATTCGAAGTGTACTACATCTAATATGTCGCGTACTACTACTAATTCGAAGTGTACTACATCTAAAATGTCGCGTACTACTACTAATTGGAAGTGTACTATATCTAGAAAGTCGCGTACTACTACCAATTCGAAGTGTACTTCTACTAATTTGAAGTGTACTACATCTAAAATGTCACGTACCACTACTAATTTGACATGTACTACTACTAAATTCACGTACTACTACTGATGTCAATACCACTACCTCTAAAACGGAAGCTACTACTACTAAATTGGAGCGATGGCGCTATGCTCAATCTGTGTGCGAAAGTACGCAAACTTAACGACGACTTTGACCCAATGACTACACGCGAGAAATACACCTGCGTAATCTATGTAAAGGTCGCAAATTTGAGAAAGTACGCATGTATATGCTGCGGTAGCCTGTAGTACTACGCATACTTGCTGAGCAGTAATTCAAGACAGTGAGTTCTCTTTTTGACGACACTTGCATAATTAAATTGTAGGCACAAATGTCAATTTATATATAAGCGTCACATTAGTTTAGTTTAGATTGTTTAGTTTAGAGACCAAAGGATCAGGAAGCCTTACACTGCAGTATCTTATTTGAGACCCTATCCGTGTTAGATCGTGGATGAACACCGGCTTATTTCAAGCCTTCTCTTTTCGATAAGTGTTCAGAGGGTAACGAGGCAGGGGTGTGAATTCGCTCCCATTCCTGCTCCCGGGACCGCCATTTAACGCCCCCATCCGACGGACGAGAGTGTACCCCCAGCATCTGACCACTTTCTAAGATATATGTCAGATTACATTAGCATAATGGAGCCCATCGAATATGATGAAAGTGATGAGGACATAAAAGCTATAATGGAAGAAAGTCTGAGGGACCTAGACAGTACAAGGTAAATTTGATTGTTCAGTAGTTCAATAATAATGCCATCTGATTATTTTGCAAGATTTTAGACCATGTAGATGGAAGTCATACTTGGTACATAAAATCATATTATAGCTGGTGAAAGAACAAGTCATGTAATGTGGTACAATGGTTTATGCACACATTTTAGGCTAACACAACCCAATAGTTGAATAGCTTCTTTTGGAGTATGGTTTAAAGTCTTCCTTGTTTGCAACTACTTTGAAGCTTTGTTAACATTGTTAATGTCCACAGTGACAATGTAGCTTTGGAAGCTAAAATGCAACAAGTGATTGAAGGATTCCAAGTAAAGAAGGAAACGTCTGAGAAATTGACTGTTGTGATACGAAGGAAGAAGATTCTACGAAGTGCCACAGAGGTGGTCAAGCAGAGTGGATTTTCCTTCCTAAATGAACCTGTAATTCATTTCTCTTGAGAGGATGCAGTGGACCTCGGCGGACCGAAAAGGGAGTTTTTGACGTACGTTTTTGTCTTACACTGTCTTATTTCTGCCTATATGCTGCAGTAAATCGGCTTAATTCAATTATTTCTATTGACATTGTTATATAAAAGGCTAGATTCTCTTTGTTTTTACTATTCTCTATCTCCCCTTGTGGAGGTGAAAGAGACTATAGAACACAAAGAAAATGTACAAGAAAGTATATCACATTAGGAAGGATACAAGCAAGCATAAAGTTCAATACCAAAAAAATTGTCTTCGGGAAATCACAAATATGACAAAAATAATAGGTAAAAATTAAAGGAATAAGGAAAAAAAGCTTGAAAGAAAAGAGGACAAAAGCAACAACAAAATAGCCAAGTGAAAAAATAGCAAAAGCATGCCAACAACATTGACAGGAAAAAAAAAAGGCAGTGGATGAGCTCGATCAGGTTTGATATGAATTTATTATTTACTAATATGTTAGATAATGAATAAATGTACTGTCATCTTCAGTGTGGAGGATTGAATGGGCATATGCCACAATTACCTTTTCCACAACATATTCAAAGATTGCAACATCTTCCATGCAACACAAAATCATATATGTACCTGTATGTATGCATTAATGGTTTATATTCTACATACCTTATTTATATTCAACTAGCAGTCTAGAAGAATGTACACCTGTCTTTTTTTCCATATTAGACTACTAACACAGCAGTTACTAAACCTAGGTGTCTTTGAGGGGAAGGAGGGCCGTTTATACTTTTCCCATGACATATGCCTCCTAGAGAAGGGAAAGTACAAACTGGCGGGGAATTTTGTTGCATGGAGTATACTCCATGGCGGACCAGGTATCTCGATGCTTCACCCAACTCTGTATGACATGATGGTCGGCAGAAAGACAGAGGAAGACATACAGATTGATGATGTGATTGACGGAGATGTGTTGTCTCGGTTGAACATGGTAATACATGGTGTATGGTTTTAATTGAGTCATTAACCACTGATCATGATACAATGTACTCTAATGCCAATTAATTTGCTTCTATATCAAAAATAATTAATTGACATGCTGTATTAGTCAAACAATGGATATCTACATAAACAACGATGGCGCTTCGCCTAGATAACGCCATGAACAAGGTGCCTTTTTGAAGTTCTCTTTCCCCTACTAAACATTGCAATTCCAGCAAGGGTTGGAAGCTGTTGGTGGATTTTGGGGAATGGTTGTGGAAGACCCTGGACCTCTCCGTTGTTTGTTTACATCATCTCGTAAAGTCTTAAAATTCTTGGATCACAAGAAGTTGTTCAAGCCAAATTGGTCTGAGGGAACTCTGGACTTGGAACAGGAAGAAGATACCATTGACTGTTTTGAACAATTCCTGATGAGATGCGAAGGTACAAACTCATTAAACCATAATGTTGAACATGCCATTAACACATAAAAATGTACATTAGTCACGCATAAACATGCACAACTTTCATAACGGATATCCCTACCATTCTTTCCAAACATTAATAAGTTATCAATGTTTGGGAAAAGTTACTGCATGAAGTAAAATAATCTAGGTATAATTTTTCATGGAGCATGTACCTTTTTTACACCAGGGAGCTGCTACCGTAGGTTCCCTGATAAACAAGTAATTGACCATTTTAATATAGCCCGAGTACATGCACTCTTCACTAATTTTGCTGGACTGAAAAAAGATAAAATGCATGTCAATTAAATCCCACACAGGTAGTAACAAGCATGGGGGGGGGGGCTTCTTAAACTGTTAAACAAGGAATACAACATTACATTTTCAAAATGTAGCAATATATTAACAACTTTTAAATAAGTTTAACATTGGCTAAAATTACCTTCATTTTTAATTGAAGACAGAAGTTGCTGGGCTGAATCCCATAAACTTTAAGCATATTGCTTGGGGTAAGGTGGATTAATTTGTGTTTGAAAAAATGCATTTTGATTGAAACCTAGACATTTACTGTGAATAAATCCACTTTTTGGTGTTGAGAAATATCATCAATGTTACAATGGTAAACAAAAGGCAGTCAACAAAATATAGCATAATTGTTTTTTAGTATCATTGACTGATTTTGTATTTATTAAACCAATTAGGCAAACAAGCAGAATGTTTTTGAAATTTATTACAAATGTTTATTCCACAGCTGGACAATGTGGTACAGATGTTGTT
>KN884029.1:19741-33622 GCA_000934455.1 Apostichopus parvimensis
GTAGTATAGATATTTCAATGTACTTGCTCGGTAACATAATTTGAAACTAAAGTTTTGATTGTTCAAAATATGATATAAGATATTAGAAATGGAGACATCATAATTCCTCAAATTCAGTACAATTTTCATATTTGGTATATTGTAATGATCTGTATCGAAATAAACATGATTGTCTGTAACGCTTTAAAATCCGTAACAAATAATTCAAAAAAATAAACGCAAAAGATATTTCGTTTGGAGTAAACGTTCAAGTAAATTAAGATATACGTTTTTTTCAGATTAATGAAATTCATTTTAAGCTCCCTGCAAAAATGTCCCAAATTTAAATAAAGTAAAAACGTTAAAATCTTGCATAGCAATTCTCCTGTTGGCTATATTTTAAAGAAAAGTTTTGATTGTTCAAAAGATGGTATAAGATATTGGAAATGGAAACATCATAATTCCTAAAATTCAATACAATGTTCATCTTTTGGAATCCTGTATTTGTCTGTATCGAAATGATGTTCTGTACGCTCCAAAAGGACGTGACAAATAATTCAACAAAATTCAACAAAAAATAATTCAACAAAATAGTAATAATCGCAAACGATATTTCAGTATACCTTTTTCAGATTAAATTAAGTACTTTCAAGTTATTTCAAACTCCCCACAATAGAGTCTCGAAATTGAAACATAAGACAAGCAATCAAATCGTAAACAGCAAGTCTCATTTTGACTATATTTTAACGAATCAAGAAAATTAAAGAAAAAAAGAGATTCGAAAATCATTAAATATTATATTTTTGGCAAAGATATTGAAATTAGATTTAAATTAAATTAAATCTCATGCTCTCAAGTTTTTTTTATGTTTTACATTCATCTCAGAAATTAAAAGCGTTAACTTTTAGACTTTTTGCAATGTGTTGAAGAAGCCACATGTATGTAAAGTAAAGGTGTTAGATGAAAGATTGGATAATTTGGACGGATTTCTTTTTTCAAATTAGATAAATAGGTGTAATATTACTAGTAACTTAGTAACGCTCTGGAACCATTTACGACACAAACATTTAGTTAAACATTTAAAGTTCTTTAAATAAAACAGGTATAAAAGTTGTATAAAATATTGAGCACTTGTTGTGTTAGTAATTCATCATCCTGTATTCCTCACCTATATTTTTACAACTGCAAATTAAACTGTTAATGGTATATCTCCCTCACAGGTACAACTTCAGAACTTTCATGTGTTTATAAAAGACGTGTTAAAATATTTAATAGGATTATATCATTAATAGTATCAGACATAATGCAGACTGTCATAAATGCAAGTTTTACCGATAGTATGAAACAAATATGGTAGTTTCAATTATATTAATAGAAACGTTATAGCTAATATTTACATGCCCATACTTTTTAATAGCTAACGAGAAAATAATTTTTAATTGATATTACTTCTCAAAGTTTTCATCCGTGGACTCATTTGCTTTAATGCTACCAATTTTGTGTTCCGATGCTAAAATATTAGACCTTCTTTAGTTAACAGTAATCTATCAAATTCAATTAAGCAATGAATACATAACAAAAATTAAATTTGATTTGGGTAACCAATTTAGCGTAACCTCTACATGATTTACTGAGGATAAAGACAATTAAAGTTAATGGCAGACGTAAAAATCTCTGGACTTAGCATTTTGTCGAATTTGCCAAGTTTAAATGAGTGAATGAAAATATACATGTAATATATATTATTTCAATATTCAAAGACCTTTTTGCAAAGTATATGATAAAACTTCTAGCAACTTAAAAAATATTTCTTAGATTTGCAGAATCTGTCGAGCATATGTAGTAAACCCATAGATACATTTTTATATCTTTCAAAGATTTAGAAAAAAAGCAAATCAGTCGCATTGCACTTCGATTTGGCAGGAGAATGAGTCAATATGATTTCACCTTATAAACTTTATAAGCCATTGGCATATCATTCTTCTCAACTGCTCCTTCATTAAATGTCTTAATCAGGCTTAGAAAAGCTATACAACTCTTTAAGGATAATACAAGGATGAGAGAAGTCAGAAAGTAATAAAACATGTTCTGAATTTAAAATAAAAGAATAGACCAGCATACGTATATTGTATCTCGTCGTAATATGATCTATTAAATCATATTTTGTGTGTAGCTTCAAGAAAGTAGAAAATTCTATAATAACTCAAACAAGACAAATTGCAAACATCGAAATCAATGTTTTGTTGTAAAAATGACCCTTTCTTTGTCACTTAAAGTTAAAGGTTCGGTGACTAAAAAAAATATTTTTTTATTAAAACATTTTTAGCCACCAATAATTTGTCAAACTTGCCTCATAACGTTATAACGTAATTACAATTTTACACAATTTCAAGTTTCTGTGAGACTCGCTTCACCAGTGCAAAGCTATGTCAATGTAAGTAAGCTGCATATGACGACCTACGTTTCAGGACAAAAATTAATAAACGGACGTAATGTGTACTGTCAAAGTAATTACTAAGAGTAATACGTTCAACGAATACTTGTAAGATAAAGTATTCCGCAACATAATATACAACCATGTTGATGTAGGCCTATATACTTATTAATATTTGTTTTTATTTTCATTTATCTACAAAAGTATGTGGTTTGTGGTTATTTTCACGTATTGTTCCACAATTTCCCACCCTGATAAGATTGTTTTTTTTATTTACAAACAAAAATCAGGAACAATATAAGTTTCGATATCTTTTTTCGACTACTTACTTACAGTAATAGATTACGGGATACAGGATACATTTGGAGAGACCTTACATCCAACTAAATAGGCTCAGAACTTTTTTAAATATTCAAAAATTCAACATTTGTTGATTTGATCTTTTTTTGTTTAGGTCAGACTCTTAATAATTAAGATCACAGCGACGAGATGTTTGTTATTTAACACTAAAAGTCTAATGCTGAACATTGATACTTGATATATTGACGATACATTTGTACATATACCGCTGTTTATTCTTGTTAAGTTAGCTCAGCGATATTAAAAGTTATTGGTATACATTTCTTACGCGAGTAACTATCAAAAGGCACCATACTCTACTTGAAATTGATCACAACTAACAGATATACCAATCCCATACTCGTAGAAACATAACTTTTACGTCATTAATTATTATTTAAATAACGACACAAATAAAGTGTTACTTATAAAATATATCAAAGAACAGTAAGATAACAAAATGGAGGGAATTATAATGCCACAGCTTGTTGTCAGCGAGACGGAAGATTTTGCAATTTTCATAAAAATATATTGTTATCTATATTTTCCTCTGAAATTTAATACGCCATTTTCGATTGTAAAAAAGTCTTTCCTTCTCAAAATAAACCGAAATTCCGGAGCAATGTTTGTGGTTTTTTTCATGAAAAATACAATAATAAAAATTCATTTAAAGGGAATGCCACGTAAAGATTTTTTTAAATGTCGTACTTTATTTATTCTGTAATCATTAGCTAAAAAATCTATACTTGAATTTGCAATTTCTGGTTTCGTTGTCACTTCTTCGATAAAAGTGTTGATATGTTTGTACAACAAAACCTGAAACTACATATGCATTGTTCAATCTTTCTCACTTTATTGATTTCTTCATGTTTAACAAAGCTGGTACGACAGTGATAAATCCTTCCCCTTCCCAACAGCTCCCGCGCTCTCCCAAAAATTATTTTAGTTAAGCTTTCGAAGGTATATTAAAAACCGTATCAGAAATTATCAGGATTTAACTATATTTAGGTATAATGATTTTGTTTCCTCGTAGATATAAAACTATTACCGTATGTTAACGAAATGAATGCATTTTCGCTTTAAATGACTCGCAAATTGTTTTCTCTTTAATGTAAAATTTTGAATGCAAAGATTGAGATTACTCTCTGTTTGGAAAGAACGACAATGCCTATATCAATTATTGTATTGTCAACCAGGAAGGTTTAAGATTATGGAATGCAAGTTAAAATTGTAGAAGGAAAAGTTATTGTTGAACAAACGTAAACACGACTGAGTAGAATCATTTTGATCTGCTAGTCTACACATGTAATTGACATTTTGATTCATTATCATTCGAGCGTTGTCTAATTAGCAGTCGAAGGATTTATCAGTATTGATTATTTATAGTGGGGTTAGGCTGTTTATCTGAATTATGTTAAGTGATAACCTATACCATGTTTCTTATAACATAACATTACCAACATATGTATTTACTCTTCTTAATAGATTCAAACACTCCTTTGGCGATACATGTTTTCACCCTCCCTCTCCCGTTGTTTGAGAGAGAATTGTGTGAGCTTGTTAGCGAAAATATTTAAAAATGGACAACTTAAGAATAGATAAAAGCAAGTCGAGTGATATGTGTCCATCATCCGACCCCCTCCATGTCCTCTAATGTCAATTGGAATACATTTTCTTTCTAATCTTAAATGACTTAAACCAATTAAACCAATTTCAATAATTATAATTTCAATAACAAGATTGTTGCACCCATATAGTAACCGACATCTTCGCGACCCCCAAATCTATCCAACCGACAATCACTACTTGTTTTGTAAATTGATGTATTCAAGTACAAACAATAAGTATTCCCAGTAATACTTCTCAACGTAAACGGGACACATATTTCACATTGATTCGGAAATATTTTTTTCAAAGCTTGATATCCAGAGGTCACTGATTCGAATCATTTTGTTATCCATAAACTTCTTTGCTCTATTTCATTGTTTAAAACAACAAAGTCACTTTCCTGTTATTCGTTTACAAATATTATTTTTTCTTTGGTTAGAGTGCTCAACAGACAAGTGATGGATCTACTAATGGAAAGAAATTAGGTGAGTGATGCTTACCCCTCTTGATTCCAAACATGTAATTTAAAAAAATAAATAAACCCTTGTAACAGTAGATGTATCATGTAAACAATACCTGAATTATATACACATGAATTGGGGCGTGGTTTGCGGAACTTTGTCTGAAGTATTAGTAGACGAGAATGGAAGGTAATTAAAGGTGTTTTCGAGCATTCAAATTCAAAATAGTCGCCATAACTCATGTCAGATATGTCTGTTGAAGTGTAAAAGTACGTAGTGATCTGCAATTTTTCTTAAAGTCACATATTTTTTTGCAAAGCTACAGGTGTGAAGTCTTTCGAATAGTGGAATTAAGAACGTGTTGTATGTTATATACGTAAACCATTGAAAACGCAAAGTTAACAAATAATGAGAACAAATATTTTTTTCATTCCATCACATCATAGGTCAATCATCATTTTTCTTCTATCAACAATCGACTTATCCGAGAGATTGCAGAGAAGTTCAGGGGCAATGTTCATCCAATAACTCTTCCGGTGTCTTCATGATCAAACCAGATGGTTATCCGGATCCATTTGAGGTTTATTGTGATAACACCGACAGTTCCGGTGGATGGACGGTATGTCTTTGGTTTCTTGATCTTCTATCAACAATTGTCAGGCTGAAACAATAATGTTCACAGCAGCTGGAAGAGTAGTGACGATGTTAGTTATACTGGTGACAATGCTATATATTTGTAAGTTATATGTTGTTATTCATTTACTTTTTAATTGCCTAAAGACAGAGACGGCTGTGCTGGATGCCAAATATTACGCATTGAATGGAAGATCAGTAACTGTCAAATTCTTTCGGTAATGACTCTGTCCATAGGTAATACAAAGGCGCACCGACGGGTCCATCGATTTCAGGCGCGATTGGGACAGCTACAAGTCTGGCTTTGGGTTTCTCTCTCATGAATTCTGGCTCGGCAACGAGAAGTTGTCTTTCTTGACCAATCAGAAGAAATACCAACTGGTGATTGAGATAACCACATCAAGCGGTACTTTAATCCGGGTTTCTTACGATCATTTCCGTATAAGTGACGCCTTCAGTCACTTCAAGCTGGTCAACCTCGGACATTATTCTGGAGAGAATACTGGTGAGTTATCACGAAGTGATAGTTGTTTTGTGACGTCGTCAGGTATACACTCAATACGATTTTCCCCACGTGTCTTAAAATACTTAGATATATGTAAGGAGTACTTGTTTTGTGACGTCGTCGAATATTACGTAAGATTACAGTTAGGTAGGGTCGTCAGAATATCACTGACAAACCTCAATGCGCCCATTTGGTACATCCGTCTTTGGTCAACAATCGTTTCGATATTAGAATACATCTGAACTTAACTTATCAAACACTTAATTACCTTCATTAGGAAATATACATTCCTAGTAACATTAATGTAATAATAATTCAAAATAATTTTATCTTACAGATGCTATAACATTCTGTCCCAGCAATATGGACATTGATAACTGCAGTACCGCGTGTCAACGAACTTGTGAAGCTCCAGGAATCTGTCAGGGTGAGGTCTGTGCTGATGGTGAAGTCTGTTTTTGTCCCGATGGATTCTTCATGAAGGGATCTGACTGTGTAGCTCGTGAACAATGTGGATGTTACGTATCAGAAGGACAGACGATCGTACCAGTAAGTACAGGAGGCATCCATTACAGAAAGCAAAACGACTCTTTACTTTAATGTACAAATTGTACGTTACTACTTTGTTACATATAACTTTAATCTCAATTTAAATAATTGCTACAAACTGGAGTAAGAGATGACTGCATATTGTGATATTAACACCTGTTAAACAATAACATACGTTTTTCTGACAGGAAGGTGACTTTTTCGTGAATTCTGGATGTACAAGAAAGGGTGTTTGTACTAACGGACAAATCATCTGGGATGAAGGTTACTCATGCAGCCCTAACGCGAACTGTGAAGAAAGAAATAACATAAGACAATGTTATTGTGATGATGGCTACGGAGGAGACGGTAAAACTTGCACTTCAGTGACTCCAAAAGATTGTCAGGAAATTTATGATGATGATAGTACCAGAAACAACGGTATATACAGAATCAAACCAACCGGATGGACAGGGTCAGCATTTGAGGTCTACTGTAACATGACTGACGGAGGAGGATGGACGGTAAGTGATATAGCCTACGATAGGCACAGAGATTACATTATGAACTATATAGTTCATTAGTAGATCTTGCACTGGAATGCATTTTTCTCTAATGTAAGACTTACTGTAATCTTAACCATTATTTTCACCGAGCTATGTCTGATGTCGGATTTTTCGTTATTTTCTTTGTCATTGTTTTTAATGATTTTCGTTTTGATATAGAAGAACATTTGACATTGTACCAAAGTCTACTGACATTTATGCTTGTTGCGAATATCATAATTTTTATTCTTTACCTCCATGATTGAGAAAGTTTGGTTTATTCTACCTTTTAACTCATTTCATCGCCAGGTTGAAAGGTTTTACGTATCAAATTACGTTTAAAAGTAGTTTTTCACACCCGGGAGGCCACAAATATTGTTTACAATTGTGTCATTAATTACTTTTTTTTCATTTTGAAATATTTAAGGTGTTCCAACGACGTGTCGATGGTAGTCAGGACTTCTACCTTGGATGGAACAGCTACAAGCAAGGATTTGGAAATTTAAATATTAATTTTTGGCTCGGAAATGATAAAATTCATTACTTGACCAACCAAAAGAGATATGAAATCAGAATCGACTTAGTGAATAAATTGGGAGCTCCGTACTACGCCAAGTTTGACTTTTTTAGGACAAACGATGAAAGCGACAACTATCGGTTATCCGGTGTTGGGACCCACAGTGGAACGGCAGGTTTGTAGCCTACACATCTCTTTTAATACTAAATATGGTATTTAAGCCTTACTAGATAGTGAGACAACATATGACAAACTGTTAACACCACCAGGTTATCGTTTCATCAATACTACCTCACTCTAGAAATATATTATTACTTCAGTTAAGTAGAGTACATATTTTCATCACCTTAAGGATAAAGAAGTACATAGCAAGGCAAGGCGGACAGTCAGAAAGATTATATTTGTTATTAATAGCCTGAGAATGGAAAATTGCATCAAACTAGGAAACTACCTACAGTTGTCTTTTATAGTTACCAATTCCACAATATTGTCAACATTGTCCAATACCTTCAAAAGTGCACTGACTGGACACTAATTATAAGCACATTTAAACCATTAGTTAGAATCAACTACTAACCGATAAACACAGACAGGGAGAAAATGCTGGCTGTATCACTTATTAGAAAAAGGTTAAAGTCAGTCCAAAGAGGAAACAATACACAAATTTGAACTTTAAAAGTAGTAAATAACTGACCGATATGCTCAGAACATTTAGAAATGATCTACATATCCTTACATTTGTTAATTTCTCTGAGACGAATAATGGGGTGTGAGAGGGAGCTTTTAACGTTTACATCTTGCGCGATACTTTTTGTTTTTACCCAAGCGAATAATATAAGTAGATAATAAAACATGCAGTATTGAAAATTCCCATAACGCTAACAATACACATGCAACAATTATGTTAATTTATGTCATCACTATGCATACATGTAATTTCACCTCTCATACATTGGTGTTCCAAAACGAACCACGAACAAATGTGGACACCAATACTTTTGTGATTATTTAACAGTGCAATAACACAACAAGTGAATCTTACTCTGGAAAAATTATAAGCATTCATTACATAGTTTTTAATGTAGGTATATACAAAATGATGATTTACGAATTTGTGATCAGCTAGATATATATTTAACGGCTACAGGGTGATCCTTGATGATGAGATGCCTCTTAGTGATAAACCAGGAATGTGATGATCTAGTATGATGTGCAATAAAAGACTGAATTTTAGTCATATGTGTACATCTGACAACAATAACATATTTATCAACAACTAATACGGTATATGTATTGTCAGTAACACAACGACCCAATAATAGCTATTAACCAAAGAAAATGCACTGCAAGATCTTGTTTACCGTAAAACTAGATTTACAAGTTTGCATATTAGAATTGAAGTTAAAATAATTAAGCAACCAATCTGAGTAAATGTTAGTGCGATGTAATTACAGCAAATGAATTAAACAAGGTTTAGCATGTATCTGACGTACAACAGTAATATTGACGATTGATATTGACGGTGTGACTTTGTATTTGATTCTTTCTACCAGGAGATGCTCTAAGCTCTCACAGGAATCACCAGTTCTCAACAAAGGACCGAGACCATGACCCTGATAGTTATAACTGTGCTGTTTCATATGATGGTGCATGGTGGTACATTTCTTATTGTTTTAATTCTAACCTGAACTGTATCTACGGGGACTATAACCTTTATTGGTATTATCTCCCCGGAAGTTATTATTATGTCCAATTTGCAGAGATGAAGATCCGCCCTATCTAGAAATGAAATCAGATGAAACCAGAAAACTGTTACGTCGCTGTTCAAAGAAATATATACTTGAGATATTAATTTTAAGAACAATTGAATGTTTTTTATTTGAAAATAAAAAAAACTTCTTGTCCATTTGTAATAGCACTACTCGTATTCTTTCCAAGTTACCTAATTTATATAACCTATTTTCCCGTTAAACGTACGATTGAATATAATGAAATAAAAAGGAGTTTGATACGATTTGTGCAATATTGCAAATGAAATATATTAAATGAAACAGGAAAATGCCAATACACAGTAGCGTAGCCATAGGGGCAAGTGCCCCCCTCCAGCCTTACTTCACATATTTTTTTTAGAAAAAACACAGGGACGTCCAAAAAAGATAAGGAAATTGATATCATATTGACAAGATAGGCTAATTGTTTTTACAGTTAGGATTCAAAATGTAATTCAAGGAGCGCGCCACCTATTAGTTGTCGAATAGTTTTTTTTTTTTTTTTATGTATCAAACAGGTGAAAGGAAAATGAGACATCTGCCCTAATATTAAAAAAAAAATCCTAAAGGAATCAGTACACCCCTTTGTAGTAATTCTACTCTTCAGGCTCGGACCCAGTATGTTGTTGGTTTTGTACCAACCCCCTCCCGCACTCCTTTAAAACTCAAACAATCTTTCAGAAGAGTGGTAGTGATTAGACCTAATTATAGGCATAATTTATGGTCTAAATATTACTCGGAATGCCCCACTTTACGTCTATAAACGTTTCGTCTTCCTGGGGGAGAACCCCCACGCCACTTACATGGTGGTCGGTCAAGCAGATATGTATAATCTATTTGGTGTTATAAAAAGTATGTTTACCAATACAAGCGGTCACTCTGATTCTTAAACTGGGGACAAATTGTTGTGGATGTTTTTTCGCCATAATACCTCAAAAGATGGCAACGTACTTGCAAATCAAAGCAAGCCGTTCTAAAGAACGCATGAGTAAGTTTTATATAATTGTTTATTCTTCAGTTATTGTCTTCCTCCAGTGCATACATTTCTTCCCTTTTCCCTTTTCTCAAACCCTTACTCACTAGTATAAAATAAATACAACTAAACACATTAGACTAAAACAACACATACACACAGAATAAATTATCCATACAAATACTACGGCTATATGCTTTATTTTTAGAGGACACAGGGCAGTCGTAAGATGCCATAATGAGCTATTACACATATCATTTTGAGTGGTAGAGTGACCACAAAATAAGAGCACCGTAACTGCTATATAAACTTTGTACCTTGCTATAAAACTAGGTCAAATGTTCTCACGTCACCAAATTAAGTGTCATATCTTATAGTTCTTTCCATTTTTAGCCACACTCTTTCGTATTGAAATCATGGTAATTTACAATGCGATTAACAACAATTGAACTCTATCTTTATATACCGGTAGCACTAAACTATGCCTGCTACTGAGTCTTGGACAGTCATCCACTTTTCTTAAACTGGAAAATTATATGATTACTTAAAATACTTCGATTAAGTGGTTCATATAAATATGATATATCTTGAACACAATAACCGAAGTTTTAATCGAAGATATCGTCGGCAAATTGCGGTCGATGCCCCGACCACATAATGTTTCGTAGGTATTCTCATAATGATTTCGATCATTAAACTTCAGTTTGAAACCAAATCAGCTGTAAAGAATTATTGTCCGAAACTCCAGCGATATTTGCGCCAGAAAACAGCTTTTAAGAATCTGCAGGAAACGTAAAACTCTAAAAGGGACAGCATGAATCTATTTCCAGTTATTTCTGTACGTGTTTTCTCTCACCAGTGGCCGCGCCAAGGGAGGAGGGATTCACCTCAAATCAAGATGTTACCCAGCCCCCTCCCCACCTCCCCTCGGTCGGCTGCGGTAAAAGAAACTGAAACATTCTCCTTAATGTCCAAAACTGAATTTGTTTGGTAAGTAGTAGGCTAACAAAACGCTATAACTTCCGCGGCTTCGCTCCCTGGATCCCTACAGGCGCAAATAAATTGGAACCTCTAAAATGTTTCTCTGCGCTTACACTAAATAGCTACAAGAGAGATGTCTGAGAGCACGGGAGCTTCCGGGCTTAGAATACCTTCCACAGAAATTAAAATTGATCTTTCTGATATGTGGTTTTGTTCTTAAAGTCGCTAAGAGAGAACAAGAGATATCTCAAATTCCAACTATTTCCGGGGACTTTGAACTTTATAAACATGTGTTTTTGTACTTTCAAAATGTTCCAACTGCACCCCTTTCCCAGTTATCCCTCCCAACCCCCAAATTGGCCTCCACTGTCTCTCACATTGAAAGAAAACAATTCTAAGTGTCCTTTCAAATATTTGACAATATCATTCTTGCTTGCCATTTCAATAAATATTAAGTGTATTTATAAATTGTCTTAAAAGTTGCCATGCTCCTCTCGATCCTTCACTTGATTCCCGATACAAAATAATTTCATCACTCATTTCTAAGTTCAAAATGTATTGTGTAGGTAAATGTCTTAAACCGACTGCAACCGACCACAACTCATCTCGCGTGACTGCCTACGTGTGACAAATTCAATTGAATCTTTAAGATGACGTCATCAGCTTGTTCTTTTCGAACGCCGAGTTTTGTCGAACTAGAACTAGTTGGGTGTTTTTTATTCGGTTATAGTGATTTATCAATGTTAAATATTGTAAAAAATCCATACATACAACTTGTTATATTAATAAATTACAGACAAATTAGTAAAGAAAACACGTTTGTGACTCTCCCGACGTTTTGTCCTGCGGATAAATTGTTGGTAGTGAAAGTCATCCAAAACACCAACAAATACTCAGCAGTATAGTGCTTTGAGCTATTGTGTGAATATTCCCCAATGAACAGTAACGCCATGTTGTACTAAACTTTAATCGTATCAAGCGCTTAATTGAATTTATATTTATAAAATGCTATAAAGTTAAGAAAAATTACCAAAGAAAGGGACAACCATGCTTATAGTAATATTTGTGCGTTTAGTTTTCATGGTGGTACGATAACTGTTACTATTCTGACCACTACCACGCCAGTTTAGAGAGTGATTATAGCATATATTCTTAATATATCTCAAGATCGAATTATAAAATCAAATATACTGCAATGAAGAATGGTCAAGTTAAACCTGAGTAAGGGACAGCACGACCACAAAGGTTGTTGATTATGTATTTTGGAAGAACTTGCGTTTGTTGGATACTAATGAATCTCATTGGCTATCACATCTTCCACTTATTATATGATTACTTTACGTGTAAACTTCAAAAGCCTTTTAAACACCGAGATGACATTCCAGAATGTATATTTTCTCCTTTTTCAAGTGACAAGCATCTTAAAGCAAGGAAATATAAAAATTAAATTGATAAACGTGATAAACAATAACAAGTGCTTGTTCTTTATTTATGGTAACCTGCATGGCTTTATAATCTCAAGGGCAGAGACGCAACAAAGAAGTGTACAAGTAACAACAGTCACTGTAAGCGATACAAATATAATATAAACTCCTACGCAAGACATATCTATTAGCACTTACAACTGAACAGTTCTGAAATGTCTAAAGCGGTTACATAACAAACGATATTATAACTCTTGAGTAAAATGACATGAAAGCATGCACACATGCAGAACAATTAAGTTACGGAGGCATATTGCTGCAAGAACATTTTTGAAATGATGAAACAACGTTTCGATATTACGAAAAAACACTTTTTTGCAATTACAAAATGATGTTTTCTTTTCGTGGCAGCATTACGCTTCCGTATTAAACGCTATCATTTTTGAAATGATGAAACAACGTTTCGATATTACGAAAAAACACTTTTTTGCAATTACAAAATGATGTTTTCTTTCCGTGGCAGCATTACGCTTCCGTATTAAATGCTATTAATTTTAAAAATATATATATAAACACCTAATGAGGACACAACCTTATATTGAATAATATTGATAAACACGAAATAGAACATCATTTAAACCTCATAGGTGCACAGTTGTAAATAGGCCGCAGTGGCTCACTATCAAACACGATTACTAAAAGCCGTACTACCTTAACAAAGTTACGATAGCACAGGGCATTCTCCTGCATGGTAATATTCAATGTAAGAAGTATTTTCTTCATTCCTATTATTCATTCTTTGTTTAAATTCAATGTAATATTTTCTTTTAGTTTCGTACATTGTAAATAATAAAGAAAAACGGAAATATATCTTAGGACACGGGGACTCAGTAGGACAATGGAATATCCAAGGTATGTATTGTTCACTTCTTGTATCACAGCTCTGAAGAAAATCTTGCTATACTTTTGAAAAGAAAGGAGTAGTATAGGAAGAATTTCGTTTTTTTTTTGGTTAAACACGTTTTTCATACCTCGCTTATGTTATAAACTGATAGTTTTCCTTAACTGCTTGTCTACACTCTCGCACCACAGCCTCCATTTCCTGAAGTTTCTGAACAGGTAAAAGCGAAATTTAATACAAGACCTTGAACTTTTGCAGAAAGGAAGTTTGAGTTGAATTAATTT